>SKCR01040045.1:0-60706 GCA_019454045.1 Zanthoxylum bungeanum
AGAAACAGTTCGGGAATGGACAACTCACAGTAACAGTTCGGGAATGGACATTTCACGGTAACAGTTCGGGAATGGACCACATCACAGCGGTTCGGGAATGAACCAGGGGTCGCAGCACCTCACCACCCAAATCAACTCAACACGTGGAAAGTCAAGTGGCAGTTGGCGAGCCAGGTAAGTGAAAATGCATTGCATAACTTTGATAGGATTGTCACTGTTGCACATTACACAAGTCCCATCAAAGTGGGGGCGACTGTAGGCACTGCATTTTTGCATATTGGTCCCTATGATGAGTCTCATTTGGAGGCATTACCTTTTAAGTCACGGAAGTCACGAGAAACGGACGTCGGAAAGGGAAATTCAGAATAAACAAGGTTCATTGTTTTCGTTCGTGCTACGTTCGTTAATTCGTTCGAACTCCAAACAGATTGTGGGCGTTCGTGCTGCATTCGAGGAGGCGTTCGAATGGTGTCGGTAATTCTGGTTTTGCTGCTAACCTCACATTAAGCCCGATTCGCCCAAGCCTTGGCCCACACGCCCAAGCCCACTTAAAACACATATTTAACACATGGTGAAATCAAAGCAAATCTAAAAATCACATACCAAATTAAAAAGATGTCATGCCTAATTAAAATCAATCAACAAATATTATTCCTAATTAAAAATATATTATTCATAACTTAAAATATTGTATTCCTAAACCAAGCCAATTAAATATTCAACCTTCCTAATCTAAACCAAATCAAATCCCTTGCTTTCCTTGTCCAACACCAAATCAAATCCTCCCTTTAAATGCCAAATTCCTTCCTTGTGAGACAAGGAGAAACCCTAGCCATTCTCTATATAAACAACACCTCTCCAAGGCATTCCGCCCGGGAAGTGCACGCCCATTACAAGAAAAGAAGAAAAGAATTTCCAACCCCTTTTCCCTAGCTCATTCACGCAAGAAACACCCAGGCTTATGAATACAACTCTCCCTCACTCTCAATAACCAAAGATCACAAACCAAAGAACCCCCATTGCCTTGACCAAAATACATCCCGAACAGCCCTTTTACCTCATCAAGACAGCCCCCGAACCACACCATAACATCACCGAAAATCACACCCAAAACGGTAGCCAAAACATCCCAAAAACAGTAACTAAAATACAGCAGCAAAACAGTAGCAACGGCAGCGAATTGGAGTCAAAAGCAGCAGCAAAAGACGGAGAACGACGACTCAAAACAGTAAGACAACGAACGAGAGCAGTGAACAAGTGGACCGGAAGAGTTGCGGAGCATCCACCCTTCCGACGATCGTGTACCGTACATCCGAGAGGTGATTTAAAAGGTTAGACCTGAGGGTACCTTTCTCATTAGTTTATATTCGTTTTTTTTTTATCGAATTCTATCTGCATGAGAGTCGTTTGTGGATGCATGTTGTGGGTATTGGATGAATAAAAGAGGGTCGCCTCTCGTGGTATATAGGATGGAAACCCAGACGTAAATTCCGTAGCCGAATCCGAATGGACGGTAGTGCGGTCTGTACTTGGGATACAACTCCACGTACCACTTGAGTAAACGGCATCTTCTCTTGTTTTGTGTTGCTTTGGTTTATTTATTTCTCGTCACTTGAATTCTGTATGTTGCTTATTCCTACATGATGCGATCGAGCGCATGGGCTTAGTAAGTGGAATGAAAGATCCCCTATGGGGAGGGGTTAAAGCCTTTTACCACGATGCTTTGCCGCGCCGGTTGATGTATGTCCGGTTGAATGCAAGATACGTTCAATCGGGCATACTTAGTTTCATATGATTGTCTTTATGTTTGTATGCATGATGCGATCGAGCGCATGGGCTTAGTAAGTGCGATGAGAGGTCCTCTAATTGAAGAGGTTAAAATCATTTACCACGATGCTTTGCCGCGCCGGTTGATGTATGTCCGGTTGAATGCAAGATACGTTCAATCGGGCATACTTAGTTTCATATGATTGTCTTTATGTTTGTATGCATGATGCGATCGAGCGCATGGGCTTAGTAAGTGCGATGAGAGGTCCTCTAATTGAAGAGGTTAAAATCCTTTACCACGATGCTTTGCCGCGCCGGTTGATGTGTGTCCGGTTGAATGCAAGATACGTTCAATCGGGCATATTTAGTTTGATATGATCGTCTTTATGTTTGTATGCATGATGCGATCGAGCGCATGGGCTTAGTAAGTGCGATGAGAGGTCCTCTAATTGAAGAGGTTACAATCCTTTACCACGACGCTTCGCCGCGACTCGCATTGTACTATTTGTCATTTATGTATTGCGTCCCATTTTATGCATCAGGTCTGTTCCCGTTCGAACGCGTTTACGAACGCAACTCGAACGCGCATGTACTTTGCCTTATCATGCATCAGGTCTTATTACTGTTCGAACGCGTTCACGAACGCCATACGAACGTGAGCATTCTGTTTCATTTCTGTTCGAACGCGTTCACAAACGCCACACGAACGTGAGTATTCTGTTTCATTTCCGTTCGAACGCGTTCACAAACGCCATACAAACGTGAGCATTCTGTTTCATTTCCGTTCGAACGCGTTTACGAACGCTACTCGAACGAGAACCTTCTGTTTACCGTTCGAACGCGTCTACGAACGCTGCACGAACGCACACGGTAAACAGATCCTCTTGCATCACATTACGACATGTCCATCTTAGCGTATAGTCACCCCTTTTTTTTTACGTTATGCATTTGTATTACCTCTCTAGTTGTCTATCTCTGTTATGCGCTTAAATATCTTTTCTTAATATGCATGCTAGTAAGAATGCTATTTGTTTGCGCTTCTGTGTCCACCAATGCGTTCATTAACTTGTATGCTTGCCGTATGATAATCCTTATGTATGTAAATTGAGACATAGATTACATGCAAATAGGCTGTATGCAAATTCGAATATGTGTTACATATAAATTTAGATGAACTTGTTGATGTATGTATGTGAATGTAGAAGCATGATATTCTTAGAAATAAGTGTTACTTAAGCCTGGTTAAATTATTATATAAATCCTTTCATTATAATTGGCATAAGTAAGGGACCATTCCGAACCCAACGGTTTGAGGTCTTCCCTTGCGAGGGGTGAGTGCGGCCTTAAATCTCATTTTCCCGGTTCACACCGGGTGGCGACTCCATTATTCTCCGGTTTAGTCCCCCGTGGCTACTCCGTACTCCCGACCGGGCCGCGACCCCGGGACAGCATGCGTCGCCCAGATCCCTGTGTTCCCACAAGTACTAAAAGAAACTAGTGATGGATAGAGAAAATGAGTCGTGTACTCGACTACATTGTGAGAAGTAGATCCAGCTATCCTTACCCGAGGAAATATTTTTGTTGTAACACTATAATTTCTTTGTTAGATGCTCGGGTCAGTATTTACCCCGAGGTCAAAAAATTCATATCCTCTTCTCTCCCGTGGATGTAGGTTGGAGTCATTCTCCGCAGAACCATATTAGACCTTGTCTTTGTGTGATTATTTGTCTCTTACAAGTTTGTGAAGTTCTCACACCAAACAAATTCACTAATTGTGGGAGGTTTGTATAATGAATAATTCTCAATATTATTCTTGAAACGAAAAATCAGCCGTCAACAAATAATATAGTTAAATAATATATAAATAAAATAATAAACTATAATGTTGCAGGTGTCATGAATTGAACTCGTTCTACACAAATTAGAATTCGGAAGCAACCAATAGAAACCAATTTATAAGATTATTAAAGAAAAGTGGTAAATCTAGGAAATTGGTGTCAAGTTTCAAGTGGTAAAGTTATAATAAATACAGAACATGAAAAAGAAATGAAACCCCATCAAATCAAATAAAAATTGAATGAAAGTCATCAGATTTAGAAAAATAAAAAATTGGAATCAAATAATAAAAAAAATCACATAAAAATAAGAAAATGAAAATAAAATTTGAAAGGCAAAAGTGACAAAATTGCGATAGGCAAATGTTGATTTGTTTTACTAAAAGTAGGATAAAAAAGTATAAAATAAGTTTTGATTTCAATTAAAATAGTGAATGGGATTGATATTTTTTTCAATGTATACTGTAATTTATGCTTTAAATTAATTTTTTAAATTAATAAATAATAGTTTATAATAATTATACGTTGAGGAGGAATCTATTTATGAATAAAATTTATATATTTTAAATATAAAAAATCATATTTGATACTTTAGGAGGAAAAAAGATATTTTATATATATGATATTTTAGTATGAAAAAAAATTATTTTTTATAAATATAAATATTTTAAATGGTTTCACATATGCGGCAACTTGGGTACTATTCAAAAAAAAAATTAAGTCTTCTTTGACACAATCATTTGACTAACAATTTAAGTACAATGGATTTGATCTACAATTACAAATTGCAGTCTTGTTAGGATAATGATCAATCCACTTCCTTTTACAGGAGATATCTATGTATTAGCCTAAATAAAAATTAAAAATTTATGTTCCTTATTTGGTATGGATTTTAATAGAGGTAAAATAATTTTTTTAATCTAAAAAAAATTAAAATTTTTGGTGGTGTTTGGCTACATTTTAAGTAGAGATTTTGGGGATTAAATAGCTATTTTGCATATACTAGAAAAAGTTCAAATTTTGAGTTTTGGGGAATAGAGTTTGAAAAGTTTTTTTTAAAGACTTAAATTGTTTATAATACCCTTGATGAGCGGCTAACATATAGATATTTATTTCCCCTTCATCTTAATATTTTGCGTGTTATCTCGAGTTGTATGAACGTTTTGATGTGTTTTGTGCATATTTTACAAGTAAAAATCATTATTACGGTTTACTTGGACTTAATGAGGGAAGAAACGACAAAACTGAAGCCAATTTGGGCCATATTTCAGAGCCAAGCCAGTCTTGTTACAACTTGCAACGCGGAATGCATTTCCAGTTTGTCCAGAATAAGATTTTTGATCAGGAATACCATTGGGACTCCTATATAAGTATAAGTTTGTACCAAAACCTAAAAGAAAGCCTCATAATATAATTTTGGAGTCCCAATACATAAAAGAATGCATAGAGTAAGGGAAGGACAAGTGCGCTGACTGGTATTGAAGTTTGAAGGCGAAGAATGCAAACAAAAGTTTTTCATCCATTTTCTCTCTAGTTTATCTTTTTATGAGTCCTTATTTTGTATCATGATTAGCTCATTTTTATTGATGATCATGAGTAGCTAAATCATTATTCTATGGTTGTAATGGATCTTAAGCATGTTTATAATTAATTTGTATTTTTTATTCTTGTTTGTTTGTTATTTATTATTTATTATTCTATGCGATTTGATGCATATTTTATTTATTTAACCAACAATATAATAGTTTTGGTAAATCCTTAAGAACTCGACAGAGAGAATTTGGGTTAGTCATATGAATAATAGCGCGTGATCTAATTTTTTGAATAGATTTCTCTTCAGCATAGAAATATACCTACAGAGCATGCGTAGCCACTATTAGAACCCGACCTTAATAAATTTGATTTAAATTAATTAGCATAGACATATAGTTAATTGGTTTAAGTTGAATATTTCTATTTGACCATTGAAGGGGGCTTGTAGATAGTTTAGTATTCTAAGTTAATAATTCGTAACAACTCAATTGAATGAAAAATGTATGAACTCATTGTTTGTGTGCTTAGGTGAAGTTACAATCCTAAGTTCTTCTCGCGCATAAAAATTATCTTCAAATTATTATTTGTTCTCTATTTAATCCTTTAATTAAATTTTAGATTAATCCATCTCTCTCGCAATCAATAATTTAATTAAGTTAAGTATGTTAGTCTTGGTATTAATAGGAGAAATAACAAGTGCATGTGGGTATGATATCCGACTATTAATCACTGTATTACTTGAGTGATGCCTGAGGTATAAAATCGTGATCAACTCTTATTTAATTTAATAATATTATTTCATTTCTTTCATAACTCTATTTAAAAAAAACTTGTCCGATTAAGTAATTTTATATTTTTTAAAAAAGCTCTCACTAATAACCAAACACTTAAAAAAATTTTTTATCAAAAACTCTACTTCTAAAAGATCTAATAATAAAAGCTTTACTTAAAAAAAAAAATACTTGAAAAATTATACCAAACATATCCTTAATCCTATCATGAGATCCACTTACTTTATTAATTGGTAAATTTTGATTAACCGAACATACTACATTAATCTATTAAAGTGGTCTACCAATATAGGGATGACAATTGGATCTAGACCTAAACAAACCCAGATGATCTGAAATGGGTCTTACTCGACCCGATGTATTTATATTCGGCTCCGATTTTATTAATATTGGACCTAGACTTTTCTGTGTTAGGTCCGGGGTTAATGAAACTCAATCCAAACCCAAAAATTTATCTAAATAATTAAATATATATATATATATATGAGATAATTTATATTTATGGATATTTTGTATTTATTTTTTAATTTTTTTCTATAATATATATAATTCTCAATGTTTTTTCCACTTTTCATTAAAAATATACAGTGAAATTTTAAAAAAATAAATAAAACCAAAGTTGTAAAATTATGAATTTCGGATTCAGATTTTGGGTACCTAAATCCGGCTCGGTCCAGAAAATTTACATCCCTTGGTGTACACAATTTAAAAAGAAAAATAATAATAGTAATAATAATATATAAAATTAAAATTAAATTAAAATTAAAATTAAAAAATTAAAAAATTAATTTTGTGAAATGTGAACACTGGGATGTCGATCAAATTAAATAAATGGAGCGAACACTGACAGAACACCTGCTAAAAAAAATAAAATCTAAAGTCCAAAAAAAGGTCAAACGCGTATTGATGTTATGATTTGTTAACTACGGTGAGTGCCAATCACAATGCTCCACGTCATCAAATATTCGTTGACTCATTAGTTTGGACTCGGATTTAAAATGAATGATCACCATTTTATCATGACAATGGAGTTTATTCGGATTTTAGTTCGTTAAAATGTAGAATTATAAAATTAATTACACTAATATATAAAATATGTAAAATTAAAAAAAACAAAAACAATTACAAGATTATAATAAATTTATTATAAAATTGTATATAATGTAATAAAATTATGTAAGAACATAAGGAGATAAACTTTGAATTCGCATAAAATATATATTTTTTTATTACATAAAATGTTCAGGGCCACCTTAAAACGTACCCCTGGGGCACGTGCAATTTTAAACTAGTGGATGTTTGTTTGGCTGCCAAGTGGCAGCCAACAAACACCCAATTACTTTTGAAAAAATGAAAAATAATTTGGGACAACCAGTTATCCTATTAAATAATAAAAATTATTATAAAAAATTTGTTCCATATTATTGTTAGTAGTTGGAAGTGTAATGGTTGAAATTACATGTTCATTGTAAAAAGTTTCATATTAAAGATGTTTTATAATTATTGGTGAAAGTTGCAGGTCGAATGATATTAGTTGCATGCTTAATGGTTATAATTATATGTTTGGTTTTCGAGTCAAAAGATATTACATGTTATTGCTAAAAATTACACGTCTAATGGTTGAAGTTGCATGTTCATTAAAAAGCATTTCATATTAGAAAATGTTTCATATTTATTGGTAAAAATTACATGTTTAATGATATTAATTGCATGTTCAATAGTCATGTGCGGTTTTCCAAGCATAATAAATTGCATGTTATTGCTAAAAATTACATGTTTAATGGTTCGTTGCATGTTCATTGTAAAAAATTTCATATTAGAAAAGTTTCACATTTATTGGTGAAATTGCATGTTTAATGGTATTACTTGCATGTTCAATAGTCATAGTTACATATGCAATTTTTGAGACATAAGAAATTGTATATTATTGCTAAAAATTGCATGTCTCATGGTTGAAGTTAGGGGTGTTCGCGGTGCGGTTCGGGTCGATTTTTTCGTTTTTCACTTCAAACCGCGCGGATTGGCGGTTTGGGAAATTAGAAACCGAAACAGCAAATTTGATAAGGAAAACCGCAGCGGTTCGGGGTGGGGTTTAGCGGTTTGGGCGGTTCGGGTCGGCGGTTTGGATCATAAATTTTTTTAAGAAAATTTTGTGTGTTTTCACATAATAATTGAAGAGAAAAAATTTCATTTATATATTTCATATTGTCATATGATCATTAAATATCTTAAATTTTATGGTTAAAGAAGAAGAAAAATATAAAATAATATCTAATTTGAACGCGGGTTGGCGGTTTAGGCGGTTCGAGTCGCGGTTTGAGTCAAAATTTGATGTTTCGGGCGGTTTGAGTCACAGTTGAGTCAAAACCGCACACCGACCCGAAATTTGCAGTTCGGTTCAAATTAACCCGAAATCATTTTTAATTTTTTTGCGCGGTGCGGTTCGAGTCAGGTTGTGGTTTGACCCGAAACTATGATCACCCCTAGTTAAAGTTGCATGTTCATTGTAAAAAGTTTCATATTATAAAATTTTCATAATTATTGGTGAAAGTTGCATGTTTAATGATATTAGTTTCATGTTTAATGGTCATAGTTAAATATGCGGTGTTCGAGGCATAATAAATTGCATGTTATTACTAAAAATTACACATTTAATATAATGAAGGAGAGAACTGCCTCAGTTCTCTTTCTTGAGACTGGTATGCCAGTCTATAAGGGCTGATATGTCGGTCTTGTAATTCAAATGGCTATATGACCATTGAAGATTAGAGTGCACCAACAAGATTCTGACCGATATGGTACCGACATGCCTGTTAGCTAACTAATATGGGGATCGGTATACACCGTCCCGGTTACAGTAGTTATGCAAACTCTAGATATACAGTTATTGTAGACCGGTGTGGAGTAGTCTGGTTCCAGAGAGCATGCAAATCTACCCAAGACTTATCAGGGACACCGATATGCTGGTATCAGGGACCGATATACCCATCTCAGTGCAGAAAACATATGATTTGAAGATTAAAACCATTTTTCATTTGATCCTAATACATCTATGTGATTGTGTATGATTAATATAAACTTAGAGTACTTGAATTATTGACTTATTTACATTGAAAGTCCTAAGTTATAAGACTATACTTGATATCTTCGCTTGGCGCCTGAGTCTTCACATTCATTTGCTTCGACATCTTTTTGTAATGCTCGTAAATATGCGTCGAAACCTTTTACGTTACATCATCAAAATCCATCATTGAGTTCAATGGAATTTGTGGATGGCTTGAAATATTAAATATTCTGTTAAAATTCTGCTTTGCTTGGTAGATCGAACACTTTCTCTTAGGTCAACCAAAGTGCCTACGTGGCATTTGCCATTGTGTAGAATTTTACATGTTCAGTCGATCGAACATCCAACATTTGGTCAATCGAAATCAACAATTTTCATAATCTTAGCTACTGGTTCATGCGAAGGAGTTCGTAAATGACTTTGTTATCAACCATACCCTTTAAACTTTAAAAACCTTGTATTTTAATCCTCATTTCGTATTCTTAGTTTTTGGTTTGTGCAAAAAAGCTCGTGGACGACTTGTTATCCATCGGACCCCTTGAACTCTGAAAACCTTACATTTTAATCCTCATTTCAAAACTAGAAAATATAATAATTTAAACTCAATTTTTAAAAAAATAATAAACAAGAACCTTTTTATTAAAAAAACAAATGTATCTATGAAGTTCAAAAAACTTAAAATGATAAATCATTTAAGTTTAAAAATAAACTTTTAGATCTTGATGAAAACATGCAATTTTGAAAAATTTATGCATATGAAAAAAAATGAGCTCTTTAATGCTTTTCATGCATAATCTAATTTAAACAAATATTATAAGATTAAAAGTAATATAACATGTGATAGTATTCTTAAATCCTTAAATATTTTCGAGCTCCACTTGATTTCCTTTGATCTTAAATTTTCTTTTTATGCTTGATGTCCATGATATACTCGAAATGCTGTATTTACCATTATTCGCTTTATACATGATTTGTTATCATCAAAATTAATATAAAAATGTGAGACCGAAAACGTCAAATACCAACTACTCTATAAATTGTCACCACAACGCTTTAGTCTCTGCAATTTTAATAATATAAGTTTAGTCCATGTTCTTAAATATTTTTTTATTAATTAAGTTACTTTTCATTTAAATTTGAAATAAACTTTTATTATATTTGGATAATTTTTGAAATATTCAAATCATTTAATAATAATCGGATGAAAACTGACTCAAAAATAATGAAAAATATTTAACCATAAAGATTGAAACTTATAGTTTCAAAATTGTATAATTATTTGTTATTTTCTCTGTCGGCTAGGCTCTCTTTCTCGACTCTTTCAACACCGGCTTGTAAAATATCACCGCCAACCTATTTGTTTGACAAATTTTAGTAAACCCATTTGACTCCCAACAATAAATAAAATAATTCAAATCCAATTCCATTATCTCTAAGCTATTTGCCAACTTGCCCTCTGCAAGTGCTTCTTCAATTCAACTTACTTCAGAATCATTTTCAGTTCACATTACTAGACATTAGAAATAACTTTTAACCACAAGAATTTGGTACATTAAAAATATCCTTGTCAATGGCGGCGCTTCATTAATAATATTGGTTATATATACACGTGTAGATATTATTTCAAAATGAAGAAGCCTTCTTAGCTTAGTTGCTTTCTGAGTTCTTGTTAAACACGTAAACAAATATTTTTGCATGTGTGGTTGTTGTTGATAAAGGTGGCGAATCATCAGAGAGATAAGAAGAAGAAGAGTGATGATCATCAGGAAAGATCAGAGGCTGATCAATGGAGGGTGTATAATCAACCGTTGATGCAATATTTTGATGATGATGATGATCAAAGAAGAAGACGGACGGAGAGGGAGATGTTAGTTATGGTATCTGCTTTGAAGCATGTGGTGGCCGGTGAAGATGATGCTGCTGCTGTGGCTCAAACTCAGCAATATGATGAGAATATGAATGTTACTGCTGTTGCATCATCAAGTGTTGGAAATTATTCTTCATCATCTTCTTCTTGGATTGGTAGTGGGAAAAAGAGAGCAAGAGAAATGGAGAGCGGTGCTGATTTTTCTTCAAGGCTTAGTAGAGAAGCTTATGAGCTTTCACATGGAGCTGCAGTTTCAGGTTCAGTTTCTGGTGTAAGAGGTAAGTTACCCTGCATTGAACTTTGAGCTATTAAGCTTTTTTTTTTTTCTTTTCTTTTTTCTCCATCCCAAGAGTTATTTTAGAATTAGATTCGGTATTGAGCTGAACTTTGCGTTGAATTTTTCAATTATTATTAGTTAAATGTATTTGTATTTTAATTGTGTATCGCTATTAAAGAACACGTGTCAAAAAATTATGAAAATTTTACAAAGTTTAACACAAATTCATGTTGAAAACTACTAGATAAGTTGGTAATTGCTTTGTAAAAAATTATAATGTCATATTTATTGGCTGGTGTCCCAAAAATAGAAGTGAGCGGAATTTGAACCTCCACATATTAACTTCTGAACTACCTAGAAGCCATATTTTTCATAATCCTACTGAACTTATGTAAAAGTTTGATGATTTTGACTGTTTTGTTCACATATTGCAGCAACAAAGAGTTCAATAATTAGTGCAAGCCCCACAAGGCAAGCAGCAGCAGTATATGAATACAGCAGTAATGAAAAGAGTGTGCAAGAGCCAAGGAGGAGATACAGGGGAGTGAGGCAGAGGCCATGGGGGAAATGGGCAGCTGAGATAAGAGATCCATTCAAGGCTGCCAGGGTTTGGTTAGGCACATTTGACACAGCTGAGGATGCAGCCAGAGCTTATGATGAAGCAGCTTTGAGTTTCAGAGGCAACAAGGCCAAACTCAACTTTCCTGAAAACGTCAAGCTTGCTAAACCACCACCACCATCATTACCAAATGCAAATCTAATGGCGACCCAGTTAACAATTTCTGATTCTTCAACAACCCTTTTGCCCATTTCTACATCAACTGCGCCAATTGTTCATTCTCAAGCGTTTGACCATTTGCAAAATGCTGAAGTTTCAAGAGATTTATTGGACTATTCTTTTTTGGTTTCGGATTTTAATGAGTTTCAAAGGCTACAAATGTGTTCATATTTGTCATCTTCAACGGCTTCTGCTTCATCTCCTTCGCCGCCATCTCCATCACTCCCTTTGTTTTTCCCGGCGGAGCAGCCGGTTCAGTTCATGCCAGCCAAAACGGAGAGTGACAGTGCAGATTTTTCTGTGCCACCATGGAATAGTTCAAGTTATTATCCTTCTTCAGGATAAACTTTTTTTTTTTTTTTTTTTTCCCGTAATTTTTGGGATCATCAAACAGTTGTATTATGTAATATTTGTTATTTTGGATCTGTTAAGGTACCCCGATACTCATGCCGATAATATTAAAGAAGTTTTTGTCAACAAATATTAACTCACTTGATTAAAATACTCATATTTCATATATTTCATATAGTAAGTTCTAAATTATTTTCCTCACAGTGGTGTTAATATAAATAAGAATTGATATAATTATTAACATTTAGGGCTTCTTCTCATAGCCTTCAAATATGATTCTATAATGAAAAATTTCCCATTTGGGGAGGAACTGAGTCCGGTTCTTCCTTTGTGTATTTAGTATATGAGTAGACAATCCTCTTACTAAGTCTTGTTTTCATCTTCTTAAAGATTTAGTCGATGGTGATCCCTACCTTTATTTCAACTTTAATATCTCGGGTACTGTAGCTACCCCTATTTGGATATTCAGATATGATGAAAATGGCTATATTGATTGATACTTATTATTGAATTATCCAAACAAACATTTGAGCAAGTGCCATAGAAGATTTGAATTCAAAGTAAACCCTAAAAGGTTTTACTTCGGCGCATTGACAATTACAATCACCTCATGTTTGACCCAACTAAGCATAATTTGAAATGTTTTATTATTTACCGAGACTGGGTCTCTCTCTTAATAAATGAATCTTCATGTCCACTAATAAGGTTGCAATTATGCTCATAGTCTATGTTAGTTAATATAAATGTAGCCTTTGACGTTTTTTTTTTTTTTTTTTAAAGGGAAAGTAAAACTTTCATTAATTTAACTGAGCAAATGACAATAGACTTTACATGATTTAAAGCTTCTTTAGCCACAAGGTGAGCAATCCCATTACATGCTCTAGGCGTATGAAGAATTTTTGCTTGATGAATGCGAGTAATCACCTCTTGAATTTAAGCTATAATCCAGAAAAATTCTGATCGCCCAACAGTCCTGTTTGAGACTAACTGTGCCACCTCCAAAGAATCTGTCTCTAACTCTCAATGATGTCCATCCTTTCTCAATGGCCACTTGGATACACCATAACATAGCCTCTGCTTCCATATATGCCACATCCCCTGTGAATTGAAACCTCCTTACTGGTTGGAACCGGACCGGAAATTCGGGTTTGGAATCGGAACCGGTTGTAACCGATCCGGTTCCGGTTCCAAATATAAGGAACCGGTTGTAACCGGTCCAGACCATAGAACCGAAACCGGAACTGCATTTGAGAACCACATTGGATATCCGATTTTGATACCTGAATTTGGACCCGATTAGTATTGCTGCCGATTACTTGAGCTCACATTTTTCTCTGCAGTACTCCTTTTCTTCTCCATATGCCTTTGATCCACTCATCACCTGCAATGAATATACAAAAAAACTGAGACCAAAGTACCTACAAGCTTTTCAAATGATGTGTGCCAAGAACATAAACTAATAATATTGATAAAATTAGAATAAAAAGGAACACAGTTAATGGATAGAAACAGAATTGTTTTCTCCTAAAAATAATCCACAACCCAATTCAATAGGCATGCTGCCAACCATAAAGCCTGTCAAGTCATTGTTATACCCACAGATACACATGCAGGAAAATTAAACATTAGATATATCCAAGCTCTATGAACGAATGGAAGCGAAAGATTAAATCATCAAAAGGGATTGAGGAACATGTTAAAGAACAATACCTGTTCATCAGGACCATTTACTATGACACCACTTTTGAAATTACACATATTCAAATGAGAGGGGTTGGAGTGGAGTTTATATTATTGTATCGGTTCCACTGTTAATGCAACACGTAAACTGCGAGCGATGACAATTGAGTTATGCTACAAATTACAAAACTTCTTTAATCGCTTGCTATTAAATGACAATGTTATATTAATAGGGTAATTCGGAATCGGACCGGAACCGAATTGGAACCGGATAATAAGGTACCCTATTTAATTGGGTAGGTTCCGGATCCACTTAGTTATGAACCGATTTTTTCTAGGTAGGTTTCGATTCCATGCGGAACCAAAACCGGTTTTGCTCACCCGTGCTAAGACTCAACCTTTATTGTTTCTAACTACCGCACCGAGCTCTGATACCATGAACTCCTTATTAACAGAAGCATCAATGTTCAGCTTTATCCACCACTCAGGTTGGGGTCTCCAAGAATGCATTTCCCTGGGCATGGTAGCCTGCATCTGGTTCATGTCAGCTGATTTAATTCTTTGAAACGAGTCTCTCATGACCTTTGCTTTCCCTTCAACTGTAGCAGAATCCACAGCATTTCCTTGCATTATACACTGATTTCAAGCCCACAAAATAGACCAACAAAAGGCTGCAACTCGCTCCAACCAAGATTTCTCTTGTTTGTCAGCAATATTAAAGAGTAAACTAAGTATGTCTCTCTGGAGCCACCATCATTCACCACCTCCATTTGATCAGAATTTGTCCAGAAGCTTCTGGATTGTTTGCATTCCAGTAGAGCATGATAAACATCCTCAGGTTACTTATTGCTCCATCCTCCAAATAATGTTCCACTGGTTTTGGTTTTCCTTTGAGCATTCAGGCTGATCATTAAAATTCATATTGAAATCAACATTGGAGCCACTTTTGACTGGATTCTCCCCTCTTCTATCATAATGCTAACAAAGGATATCTTTGTGAGGCTTCTTAGGTAAAGGGATGATTCTAATAATTTCCACCTCCTCATTCTGTCATAATTCCAGCAATGTTCATCTGTAATCAACGTAGAAACAGTGGCAGAGTCCTCTCCAGCTTGGCAGTGCGGGGGTCTGAATGAGTGTGGTCTAGGTAACCAGTTGCTATGGAAAATCTTGGTATCAGCTCCATCCCCTATTCTCCACATTGCACCTCGATTGATGACATTTCTCCCCCAAAGCAAACTCCTCCAAATGAATGAAGGTCTATATCCCAATTGAGCCTCCAAAAAATTCGAGCTTTTAAAGTACCGTGCCTGTAAAACTCTAGCTATGGATGACTCTGGGTATTTGATCATTCTCCAGCACTGCTTGGCAATAAGGGCTTGGTTAAAGCATGAAACATTTCTGAATCCCAGTCCACCTGCATGCTTAGTTTCCCAGTTTTTCCAATGGATGCCCCTTTTCTCATTCGTAGAACCCCACCAAAATCTTGCCACCTCCTTCTGAATGTTATCACACAAACCCTGAGGAACTTTGAAAACACTCATTGTGTATGTTGGAATTGGCTGAACCACTGCTTTGATTAAGATCTATTTCCCCCACTTTGAAAAAAAAAATTACTTTGCCAATGCCCTATTTTCGAAAATATTAGGCTGTCATCAGCAAAAAGAAGATGGGATATTGTGATCTCCTTGCTAAAATTCAACCCTTGGATCAGCCTTTTCTCCTCTGCTCACTTTATTAAATTTGAGAAACCCTTTGTACAAAGAAAGAGGCAACAAAAGAGGGGACAAGGGGTATCATTGTCTAAGGCCTCTCTCAGGGGTAATAAAACCCTTAGCTACCCCATTAATCAAAACAGAATATGAGACTGGGCATACAATGTCTAAATCGACCAAAGATTTAGAGGAAGCCTAAGCGTAACATAATTGCTTTAAAAAAAATCCATTCCACACGATCATATGTTTTACTAACATCCATTTTAAGTGCTATCCAACCTTTTTTTTCCTACCATTGGCTAATCTAATTTTGTGAAGGCATTCATAACCTATAATAACATTACCAGTTATGAGCTTTCAGGGATAAAGGCACTCTGACTAGGGGAAATAATGGAATGCAGTATCAGCTTGAGTCTATTGGCTATTGTTTTGGCAATAATCCGATAGACGACATTACATAAGCTTATAGGTCTGTATTCGGCCAATCTCCTAGGCTTATCAACTTAGGAATAAGAGCTATGAAAATGATTAATATCACTAATGTTTCCATGGTGGTTTAGGATATGCAAGCAAGTAGCAAAAACTCCCTTCTTGACATTTGTCCAATGCTTCTGGTAAAATGCGGCTGGCAGCCCATCCAGTCCCGGGGCCTTTGTCGGTCCCATGTGAGCTAAAGCATTTGTGATTTCCTCCTCTGTGTACGGCTTGTCTAGCAGAAAGTTTAGCTCTGGAGACACCCAACTGGTTTGAACAGTCTCAATATGCTGGTGAGTACGCTGAGAAGTCGTGAACTCTGAAAAGTTATCACAGAACATCTTCTCGAAATCCTCCTCATGTTCAACCCATTGACCATCCTCCCTCTGAATTCGCTCAATCTTGTTCTTCTTTTTTCCACTGGAAGCTTTGAATGGAAAAATTTTGTGTTCCTGTCCCCTTCTTTCAACCCTAGACCGTTGTCTCCAAAAAACTTCCTCATCAGCCAAAAAATTATCAATTTGGCTTTCTAAAGATCTAATCTTTTTCTCCTGCATCTTGCTTGTAGAGCTGTCTTCTATTGTTGAGTTCTTTTAGCAACCTCTCCAGTTTCGCTTTCCTGCCTCCAAATTCATTCTTACTCTATTGTTTGAGTTTTGCTAAAGTGGCCTTAGTTGTCGTCGAGAATTTTTGAACAGGGTCTTCGTCTGAGAAAAAGCAACTCATCCATTCATTTTCCACAATTTCCTTACACCCCTTGTATGAACTCTCACATTTCTTCATAAAAAGTTCTATGATACTGCCTCCTTTGAAATCTCGATTCCTCTTTCTTTTTAGTAACTTCCATGATAATTGGGCTGTGATCTGATGTCCAAGTATCTAATGGCAGGCAGGGACCTCAACGAAATTTTCTTGCCACACTCTATTACATAAGGACCTGCAAGTCTCTCTTCAATCAAGTTCTGCCCAAATCTACGGTTAGACCAAGTAAACTGGGAGCCCAATAAACCCAAGTCAGCCAAACCACAATCCTCCAGTGTATTCACAAATTCAGTGATCATACTTACATTTACCATAGCTCCTCCTTCCTTCCCTGAGCAGAGAAGGATTTCATTAAAATCTCCAAAGCACAGCCAAGGCAAAGACGAGAAACTAGCCAATCTTTTCAATAAAACCCACATGTGTTTCTTCTGAGCTTTTCTGGATGCCCATACACCCATGTGCATCTCCATATTCTACTTTCTCTGTGGCTAATAGTTGCGTCAATATGGTGCCTAAAACAGGATTGAGCTTCTAAATTCGTCTCCGCATTCCATAGCATGGTTAACCTTCCTCCTAAACCTTCTCTTTCCACAACAAAACAATACTCATAGTTTAATTTTTTCCCAGTCTTGCGCATCTGTATAATTGAAAGCATAGTCTCACATAAGAAAACTATGCGAAGTTATGCAGATGGAGGATTTTTTTTGACAGCTTGAAACATCCGAGGATTCCCCAAACCTCAAATGTTCCAGCTCAAGACATTCATGGCCCCGCCGATTCAATTTCCATCCTGTGTGCTGAGATTTCCAACTCATCCCTTTCATTCTCATTCCAACTCACTCTTATGCATCTGTTAGGAGAGTCATATTCTCGCCCCTGCTCTTTACTAATGGATCTTGAAAAGCTTCCACTAAGCCCAGCCCATGAGCCTTTTAATTTTCACTAAAAAGACCTGTCTCTTCGCCAGAACCCGCTACAATTTCCTTCCCGCCCAAATCTAAAATTGTCTCACCAACCTCTTTTGGACTGTACCACTTGGTTCACCTTTTTCATATTCCTAAGCTTAGGCCTAGAATTGCTGTCAGATGACTTATCCACCTGTTCCTCTGCTATCGGGTTTGAAACTTGATCCATTTGGACCGGGTGACAGTATGGTTCCCCATCTTGTTGCTCTCTAGCATCAATGAATTCTTTCCCGCTCTGAACGTTTGGATTACTACTATTCTTTCTCCATATATCTGCCATTCTACTTTGCCTCATTTTCCTGGGCATTGTGATGGCTCTCATCTCATCCACACTCCATAGGCAAGTTACTCCTTTGGCTGCCCTTTATAGTTTGCACATTCTTTGTATTGGTGACCAATACACCCGCAGGTAAAGCAGAAATAAGGGAGTCTCTCATATTGCAAAGGCAGAACAATATCCCCACCATCGTCTTTAGCAAGTAACAATATTCCTCTTGGTTGCCGAACCAAGAGGAATTGGAAATCTACATGAGCAGGTAGTCACACACACTTCCTTTTTGGGTACAAATACATAATATCCCAATTATGTGTATGGAAAGAAAAACGATTGCTGAACTGTGAGCAAAAAAAGGAATGTTGAAGAGGTCATCACTGATGCTAAGGAGGATTGCCTAGGAAGGTTTAGTAGAGTCGGAATATCTATGGGCGCGAGTTCGTGGCCCATGAGAGTACATTTTTAATCCGTTATTTAACAATTAGATTTTCGAAAAACCAACCCCTCACGATATACTTTAGATACTACTTAATTGATTCAACTACTTGCATTTATTAAGACAATATTAAATGTGCCCCCAGTACTTAATAAAGAGAATTTCAAGTAATTTTATTTGACTAATGACCCAAGTTCAAATAGAAGTGAAACATTCAAATTTCTTTCCACAGCTATGAAACAAGACTAAAGAGGATTTTGCTCTAGACGGCGGCAAAAGTATGTACCAATAGTATACAATAATCTTTGAGTTCTAGAAAACAAATGCAATATCTATATCCCCTAACCTACCAACAAAAATACTTGATAAGTTGAGTGCTTGATCAAGCCAGTCGAAGTTGAAAAAGCGTTGATTAAGATCATAATTGAAGCCACCTAAGACATTGAAACAATTTCCCCAAGTGGGAGGAGAAAAAAGAAAAGAATTATGTTTTCCTACATTGTTCCATGAGGCAATGTAACGTCAAGAAAAAGAAAGCATCTTATACCTGCAGATCGGTGGTGAGATCGTTTTCAAACTTTCAGAGCAGCTTTGTGAACCATAGTTTCTTTGTGAATTTGATGGCAGCTCTTCTCGACAAGATCAAGCAACTTCTCCAAGTTCAATGCCCATGAGTTGAGAATGTCATTGCTATCTTGGGCTACCCGGAAACAGACTATTCCCTTCGGCCTGTCAATTTTAGCTACCAGTGCCTTGGACACAACCATGTCTGAAAGATGCTTCTCTGCTTCCTAGATTAAGGAGCAAAAATTAATTTGAGAGGCTTTTATGCAGATTTTGAGTAATTATATGTAATGAAGAAATTCTGTTTAAGCCAATGGCGAGGAAGATGGGAAATGCTAAAATTTAACATATTTTGTGTAGCCGACATACAACTTTAGCAATTAATAACTTGGATATTCTACTCCAACAAAAGCTCTCTTTAGCAGTAGCGGCAAACAAACATCATTGTTAAAAGCAAGGCCAATAAAATCAATAAAAAAGAAAGAAAGACACAATGTCTTCTGCATTAAAGGTGACACAATCAGTAAGTGCTCAACCTTCATAGGATGCCTACATGCACTTTTTTTTTTATGCCTACGTGCACTTAAAAGGGAATTTTCATGATAACCTAAGAGTTTTGATATTATAATTTGCAAAGAATTTTTAAGAAACATATAATCTGGTTCATGCAATGCAAACTACAATGTCATAATGCTCCTTGTTATAAAAAATAAATTACGCCAATGAAATTATGAAAAAGAATTGGTTTAACTTTCACAAAAAGAAAATGCACTTCAGCAAAAAGACAATTGCCCAAAAACATCAGGTTGGCGGCAACTAAAAACAGATACCAGAAGCCACAACCATCTTCTTGAGGTTTGGAGTTGTGAAATTAAGATAATCAGGCAAAAACCACATAATTCCAAATAAAAAAACAAAGAAATTCAATTTTCCTGTCCCTCTTTACCCACACACATGTGAAGAAATCGACAGAAGAAAAAAGTGTATTGTCAACGAACCTGGATACTCAGACACAACAGCTCTGCCAGTCTCTTCAATGTAATCCTTGAGTCGTACTTGGAGACAACGAGAATATTCTGAAAGATATCAAGTGTGTTAAATGAATACAAGATGACGACACGTCTAGACCAAACTTACATGTTCAATTATTCTGTCTCAGATCCTCCGCGGCTTTTCCAACCAAAGAGCCTCCAAGCATGTTATTTTCATTATCAAATTCATCCTTGTACGTATTCCAAAGAGATGTCCATTGGATGACCTCCATTGTGACCAAATGCTTCAATAGCAACCTAAGGCATAAATGTCAGAGGCAGTCATCAAATAACAATAACATAATATATCAAATTATAGACGTAGAGAAAGATGATATTCAATCAACACTGACTTCATAAACGACACACCTAAAATTTGGAATTTCAGAGAGATTCTTATCCGCCAAGGTGGAATTTAGAAGGCTCGACTGCATTGGATCATGTGGTGCCAAGACTAAATACCAGCAGATTTTCCTCAGGACCTACATATTTGTGGGGAGGGGGGGCAAAAACAATAAAAACACTAATTTTCACCATAACTAAGATGGGGAAAAAGATGATAATTTTTACCGGCGTCCACTGGACTGGGTCGACCTTTATATATGGAATCTCATATATAGCTTTATAGCATCGACAAATTTCAAGGTACTCATTGTTGTGATAATAATACCTACAGAGGAGGAAGAGACAATTGCAAGATATTAGTGCACATCACAAAAAAAAAGTAATATGAAAAGACATCCATAGCCAAGGATTTCTTCATGAATTTGCAAAATTGACTATTAAATCATTGAAAACCTCCAGCATATTGCATCCAAATAAACAATCACAAATCACAAATTCCACTGTTGAATTGTCTATTGTTTCATGAATTACAAAAGATTGCAATTACATACATACACCAACCAAAAAAAAATTCAGAACATCAAACACTATAAGCTAAGCAGTTGGAAAATCTCTAGATTAAAGTAGTCAAATAAAGCAGATGCTAGAAACCAAATTCACTTTGTGCTGGATGGTTCACATTCAGGAATCCAAGCAAAACCATTAAAACCAAGATGCTCCAAAAAATGAATAATGCAATTGTTGAATCATACTATTTCCAAGTAAATCAAACTAAATATGTGTAAGTGTAACATTGACAAACACAAATCATTTCATGTTCCCAAAAAAAATATTACAAAGATCCTATGTGTCACATTTCTAGACATTTCTCCGTTTTACACCTCAGCAACAGGATTCAGGAAAAACTTCAGTTAATTATTAGAGGGAAAAAAAACCTCCACTCAGTTCAGTCCGGCTTTAATGAAGTTCAAGATTCCAAGAAAAAATCAATTCCAAAAGTAACTTCACACAGGAGAATCCCAAACCTGAAAACAAGTACATTATACACATGGAAAAGAAAATATCAAAACAAGTACATTATACACATATGCAAAGAGCCTATATTCTATACATATCAAAACCAGGTGTCTAATAAGAAATAAAATATCGAAGAAAGATCAAAATGATGAGCATCATGCAAGAGAGTAAATAAAAATTTCACAGAAGGATTATCACAAATTCAAAATCAACCAACAGATAAAAACTCATGATATCAAGGGTTGGCAAATGGGCTGAACTTGGAAAAGCTCACCACAAGGCTTGTTTATTTAAGCCCGAACTGGGAAAAACACAATAATAGCATCAATTCAAAGTTTAAAAAACTGAGTTTTTTCTAAAATCTTGAAAACATTAATTGGAAGTGGGCTTTTCAAAGTCCGGACAATTTGCCCACCCTTCATAACATTGTGAAAATAATCACATTTAATCTAACATTCAACACAAAAGTTAAACAAATACTGAACCAAAATATAAATATATATCTAGGTGACTAGATACCTAATCATTAGTTCACAGTAGATCCGTTTCAACTCCAATAGTGATGGTATATCAACAGGAGCCTCTTCATCGACATTGTCACCTTCTTTGGGCTTTTTCTTTTCTTTTGAAGGATCGGCATCAAAAACCCTTGGACTAATTTTCCTTGAGAGAATTTGTGCACGGACATAATCTTGGCAATCTAGATACAAACGGACCTGAAAAGTTTAATTTATCAAAATTTTAACACACGATTATATGTACTCATAACCCAAAAAGAAGTAAAGAACTCTTCAGCTAATAAATAACTATTGATGGTGACAAGAAACATCACAGCAAGAGGCCATACTTGTTCAAGAATGAATGCAATTTTCTCAGTTTTTGCCATAGCACCAAATGTCTCCACCTGTAAATAAAAAAGGTATTTCAAAGAATACCAAAGGAAAAAAAAATATAAGAAAGTTATCATCAAAAGACATAAATACTTACAGCCACTTCTTGCATCAGATCTGCAGCTTCAGCTATAAGCCCTTGTTCTTCCTTAATCTTCGCAAGTTTCTTAATCAACCTTGCTCTCTCAATTTCAACATATATCTACAGCATAATAAGGTTAATTAGAACAAATATCACAATAAAAACAAGTTAAAATAAAATAAATAACCAGAAAAGTAACTTAAAGCTTATAGCATATTTTCACCTTTCCTGCAGAGACATTATTTAGTGTTTTGATGAGCTCTATACGAGTATCAAGATCTGGTGTCTGCTCGATGTATTGCATTGCTTGCTGGACCATTGCAGTTACAGCCTATAGAAACAAACATACAATCCAATGAATAACAGTCGAAAAATAGTATGTATATCAAACAGTGAACTGCTTGAATTTTACCCAGGGAAGTTAACAACTATAGATAGAAAATTGATTAAATTGTTCTCCATTAGGTAGAAGTAAAGCTATATGTGTACTTTTAAGTGAATCAAATTTGAACTCTAAAAGAAACAGAGGAAGAACGAAGAACAGGTACAGAAATTCCAAATGAAGATAATATTAATTGCAGAGTCATTACACATGCATACAAGAAATGGATGCAGACAGAGAAATTTTTGCATCAATGTATTATATCATGGTAGACTATATGTCCGCCATTCAGTAGATGAAATAAAAGCTCTGAATCTTGTCATCAGTTTGATAACTATGGTTTAGAATCAAAGGCAAAATGAATGCAAAAGTATCACTAAACAACAATAACTAAGCATATGAGTTCAATCACAATTCCACCAAACAAAAAAAAAAAAAAAAGGCTGCACTCTGATTTCAAGGCAAGATAACAATCCAAATAATATCCAAGCCTCAGTATTAGTACTAAGGGTACACAGTATAAATTTCATCACAATACCACTTTATCGTCAGATCAAGAACATTAAGGCCAACACCAATCTGGGGTCAAAACGCCAAATTGGAGTGGCAAATCGCCTTCAATCAAGTGTCAAAACCTGTGCCAAATTTCGTGCAAGTTTTTTTTAATAACTTTTCCAATTTAAATTGTTACTTTTCTTATTGGTTTTTTTTTTAATTTTTACAAAAGTTATTTTTTTTTAAAAATTCTGCATAATATTTTTTATTTTTTAATTATTAATTTTTAGTTAATTTTTTAGTATTATTTATAATTAACTAATAGTTAATTATATAGTAATACGATATTAATTAAAGGGTGAAATGTTAATTGTTGAGAAATAATAATAGAACATTAAATGGAATATTCTTTTTAGTGTAATATTTGGTGTAATGGGTTTGAGTTGAAAAGTTAAATGGCGTGAAAGTTGCACCATTTTAGTGCGAAAGTTGCACCAAAATAAAGATTTGGGTTGGAGATGCCATAACACATCAACATGGACAAGTACACAAATCTATTTATGTGTTCGTATTTATAACAGAATCTCATTCGTATACAAATTTACACAGATATCCTCATAGTTTAAAAACTCCATCTGAGGCGCGCCTCGAGGCGCCGCCTCGGCCGCCTCGCAGCTATGGCGCGTCAAGGCTGTCGCCTCAAACCGAGTTTTCAATAGGACCGCCTCAAAGGCCTGAGGCGGCCCGCCTCATGACGCCTCGAGTCGAGGCGGCTTGAGGCGGTTTGAGGCGGACGCCTCAACCCAAAAGCCGTGAAGTCATTATTTTTAAAAGAAAAATAAAAATAAATATAAGGAAACTGAAAGTATGGACAAAGAGTCTCAACTTGAGCTTCATTATAGACTAAAAAGGTACAGAAAATAAAATTTTCAATTTTATTTTCCTGGCAGTATTGTTAACCATATTAACAGAGTAGCTCGACCTCAATGCTTAGCCGAAAATGGCAAAATAATTATCACTAAAAATAATCATTCACTATTATTATTATATATATTTATTAATTATAATTTATTATTAATAAATTTATTTATGATAGAAATTATATATGATGATGACCTTTTGAAGGATGACACTTCATACCCACATTTTATGCTATTAAACACAAATAATAGCCTATTCAGAGATTAGCGGTCATTTTATTTCATGAACTTATTTTATTATATTTCATTTTGTTTAATTTTGATAGATTCTTTTATGTATTAGTTGTAGATTATTTATTGCTTTTAGTTTTTTTTCGTGTTCGGATTGAGGCTGTCGCCTCGACCGCCTCGAGGCTGTCCGCCTCGCCTCACCGCACATCGAGTTTTCGAACCTTGGATATCCTAGATATATGTTAACACTTAACAGAAACTCAAGGATAACATCTATCAAGCAAACGACCACAACCAAACCAATTATTTTACATTCACAGTCCTAAGCTATCAGATAGTGAAAAATCAAGCAATTCTTTTTTATTTAGATATATAATAATGAAGAAACGCAAACAAGCATGCAAATTAAACTACACACAAGACTCAGCACAACCAAAACCATTTACACAACAAATCCTTCCCAAAAAACTTTTACAGTACATACTTCTACACATAAAAAAAGTCCGTGTGTTCAGCCAACAAGAGACTGAGGACTATTGCGAGGTCAGGTCTCACAACCTTAAGTGTTAATGGAAATTGAGGAATATAATATCCTAATCCCGTATACTTATGTGGAAAAAATCCCAGCAAACAGATGTATCTAAACCGAAGTTGAGCCTAAGACTCATCACCATTAATTCAACATGACAGTATTTCAAAAACATTGTCCTTGTCCTTGACAGCAAAATATACACTGATAAGCAAATCCCAATTATCCCCAAACCCTAAAACCCAAATTACTTTAATTTCAAATCGGTTCATCAGATTCTACCACATACCCAATTCAAAAACACATCCTTCTAATTTTAAAAAAAGTATTTAACTAGATAAAAATAAAATACCTGCTTGAGTTGACCGCGTTTTTTGGAAAGATTAACAATCTGTTCATTGATAGTCTTCCAGTCTCTGGCTTCAAAACAAAGCTGCAAAATTTCCGTCACAGCCTTCTTAGTGCCGGCCACGTCACCGGCTAATCTCATTTGCTTCTCGGTATTCAACAGCTGATCAATTTGCGCTGCTAAATTGCTATTTTCCTCCTGAAAAATCATAGCAAAATCTCAGCTTTTTTTCAGACGAAAGTGAATGCAAATGGAGAGCGTTCGTAGATCAGATCCAACAATGACTTACCATTTTCAATTTAATAAGCGTCAGAGATTATCCCAAATTGTCGTGTAGAAAGCCCAAATCTTAAGAGTGTGAGTTCAGAGTGTGATTGTGAGTTCGGGAAGAATTGAAAGTAAGGAAGCAAGAGCAAACCCTTTTGAACACGAAACTGTGTTTTAATTTTTTTTAAACTTCTATACCCCCTCTGGTTCTGATATTTGAAAATTTCAATCATTTTTATTTTAGAAACTTATTTCAAAAAAAATATATATATATATATATATATATATTTTCCATCAAACCACACCTCTTAACTAAGGGTGGCAATGGGCCGGGCCGGGCCGGGCTTTTACAAGCCCGGCCCTAGCCCGGCCAACCAAAAAAAGTCCGGGCCCGTGAAAAGCCCGGCCCGAGTCGGACCGGGCTTGGGCCATGGCTTTTTTTTAGGCCCGAATTTTAAAAAAAATTAAAAAATACAAATAGAAAATATATTTACACTATATATAAAGACAATTTATAAATAAATCACAAATTTTATTGATAAATTAACAATTTAAATACTAAAAATAAATAAAAATGATACAAGCATATTAAAAAAATATATATATTTATGTTTTTTTTTTTTTTTTAATTTTGGCCCGGGCCCGGGCCTTACTATTTTGGCCCAGGCCAAAATAGTAAAGCCCGGCCGGGCCCGGGCCCGAGCCGGGCTTTCATTTTAAGGCCGGCCCGGGCTTTTAAGCCCGCAGGCCGGGCCAAAGCCCGCCGGGCCGGGCCGTGGACTTTTTTGCCACCCTTACTCTTAACTTATTTTCTCTTTAATCCAATGATTTTAAATTATATTTTTCTTTAGTCATTTTATTTTCATCTTTAGACATATTTTACTAATAAGATGTTTGACATAATTTTTTTCTTCCATTTTACCTTTATAAAAAAAGTAAAAAATAAAAATTAATTTGTTTTCACATTAACGTGTTAATGTGCACATGAACAGTGATATTTTTTGCTTTAAAAAAATAAAGAGCTAGGAAACCCAAATATAATTTTAACAATTTATCTTCTTTTGGACATAGTATTTTGAAAACACTTATTTTTCTTTTAAATACACAACTGAAAATTAATTTTTCTTTCATTCTTTAGTATACAAATGAAACCATTTATAATCACATTGTGACTGTGGCTAAAAAAATATACATTCAGTCACACACCTAATTGATAATTATTTTGTGATTGTAGGGTAAAAAAAATATAATCACAGTTTGTCCAAAGTCACAAATGTGATTGTAATCGATGTTTGTGACCGAGATGTGATTGAGAATCGATAATATGTTTAAAATAATTAATGTGATTGAGGTCACAAATGTGAATGAGGTTGTCAATATGACTGAGGTTAGAATTGTGACTATGCTCAAAGTGGCTAAGGGATGATAATGTGATTAAGGTTATAAATATGATTGATAATCGATAGTGTATTGAAGTCACAATTATGGTTGTACTCAACGTGACTGGGGTCGGCAATGTGAATGGGGTAACTAATGTGACTAAGGTCGACAATGTGACTAAAAATATAAGTAATGTGATTTGACGTAAAAGTAATGTGATTGAGGCACACATAATATAATTTTTAGTCACCAATGTGATTGAGATAAAAATACGATTATGATAGCTCAATGTGAAATATGTGCAATGTAATAATTTTGGGGCTAATTTCAATCTTATGTAAATTCGAATTTGATAGAGGTTTGTTAATGAAATCATAAGTATGTATATAAAGTGTATGTATATTTTTATATATGATGTTTTGGAATCCGATAAATAGGATATGAGTATTTAAAAATGGCTTAAGACAGGTTTTTGCCGTTCATCATATCATATTCACTGCTTGCAACTAGGAATGGAAGTAGGTAGTACTTAGAAAATAAATTATCAAATTTGTATATCATGAGCTTATTATCCTAGGTTAGAACAAGTTGATAGGATCCCTTTTTACGCCCTCCGATCCCTCCCGTGTAGCGACATGGGGGCGTAGACAATCAAAATATAGGTTGATAGCTTATGATGGTCCATCGCATGAAGCACCTGGTGACTCACGTCTTGTTTTCATATATTATATTTTTAAAAAAAATTAAAAAATACAAATAGAAAATATATTTACACTATATATAAAGACAATTTATAAATAAATCACAAATTTTATTGATAAATTAACAATTTAAATACTAAAAATAAATAAAAATGATACAAGCATATTAAAAAAATATATATTTATGTTTTTTTTTTTTTTTTTTAATTTTGGCCCGGGCCCGGGCCTACTATTTTGGCCCAGGCCAAAATAGTAAAGCCCGGCCGGGCCCGGGCCCGAGCCGGGCTTTCATTTTAAGGCCCGGCCCGGGCTTTTAAGCCCGCAGGCCGGGCCAAAGCCCGCCGGGCCGGGCCGTGGACTTTTTTGCCACCTTACTCTTAACTTATTTTCTCTTTAATCCAATGATTTTAAATTATATTTTTCTTTAGTCATTTTATTTTCATCTTTAGACATATTTTACTAATAAGATGTTTGACATAATTTTTTTCTTCCATTTTACCTTTATAAAAAAAGTAAAAAATTAAAATTAATTTGTTTTCACATTAACGTGTTAATGTGCACATGAACAGTGATATTTTTTGCTTTAAAAAAATAAAGAGCTAGGAAACCCAAATATAATTTTAACAATTTATCTTCTTTTGGACATAGTGTTTTGAAAACACTTATTTTTCTTTTAAATACACACTGAAAATTAATTTTTCTTTCATTCTTTAGTATACAAATGAAACCATTTATAATCACATTGTGACTGTGGCTAAAAAAATATACATTCAGTCACACACCTAATTGATAATTATTTTGTGATTGTAGGGTAAAAAAAATATAATCACAGTTTGTCCAAAGTCACAAATGTGATTGTAATCGATGTTTGTGACCGAGATGTGATTGAGAATCGATAATATGTTTAAAATAATTAATGTGATTGAGGTCACAAATGTGAATGAGGTTGTCAATATGACTGAGGTCAGAATTGTGACTATGCTCAAAGTGGCTAAGGGATGACAATGTGATTAAGGTTATAAATATGATTGATAATCGATAGTGTATTTAAGTCACAATTATGGTTGTACTCAACGTGACTGGGGTCGGCAATGTGAATGGGGTAACTAATGTGACTAAGGTCGACAATGTGACTAAAAATATAAGTAATGTGATTTGACGTAAAAGTAATGTGATTGAGGCACACATAATATAATTTTTAGTCACCAATGTGATTGAGATAAAAATACGATTATGATAGCTCAATGTGAAATATGTGCAATGTAATAATTTTGGGGCTAATTTCAATCTTATGTAAATTCGAATTTGATAGAGGTTTGTTAATGAAATCATAAGTATGTATATAAAGTGTATGTATATTTTTATATATGATGTTTTGGAATCCGATAAATAGGATATGAGTATTTAAAAATGGCTTAAGACAGGTTTTTGCCGTTCATCATATCATATTCATTGCTTGCAACTAGGAATGGAAGTAGGTAGTACTTAGAAAATAAATTATCAAATTTGTATATCATGAGCTTATTATCCTAGGTTAGAACAAGTTGATAGGATCCCCTTTTACGCCCTCCGATCCCTCTCGTGTAGCGACATGGGGGCGTAGACAATCAAAATATAGGTTGATAGCTTATGATGGTCCATCGCATGAAGCACCTGGTGAATCACGTCTTGTTTTCATATATTATATTTTTAAAAAAAATGATTACTGAAACATTTCATGAAGGAAAAACGATTATATAATGCTAAAAATTGGTAACAACAGACAAGAAGAAGATAATTAGATATTTGAACGTCAATGGTGAAATTGGGAGTTTTTTTATTCCATCAAAATCTCATTGAAACTGCTAAAAGTACTCAAGCTTATAAAAGTGAAAAAATGCTCAAATATATTAGAGTAATGGAAGTGGAGGAATGCTTTGTTCACGCCTCAAAAAGTTATCAGGATTAATTTTGGTCTTCACTCTCACCAACCTGAATGAAACTTGTGTTATTCTTCTTGTTCATGCCCAAATCAAGATCCTTATAATTCACATATGCCGCCATGGGCATCATTGAAACATAAAGAGCCATGTAATTGTACAGCCTCCTGATCCACTCAATATGATTTGCCATGTTCTTCTCTCCATCTTGCCAGTTAGTTAAGTACTGTATTTTGAATAAATTTCCTTTTTTTCTGTGAGGAAAAGGAATTTCAGATTCTGAGATCTTGCTCATCATTCCACCATAAGGATTCCATATCATCAATGGACCTTCTTCTTCAAGTAATCAGGAATGGGTTCTATAACAAAGTCTGTTTTGGCTTTGAAATAGTTCTTGAATGTTGATTTTCCCTGGAGAATGACTCCAGGCGACGTGTTGCTTGGATAACCAGCAGTATATAGCATAGATTTGATCCAGCTTGTTTCGATGCAATCCTTTTGGGTCAATCCCAATTTCGGGAAGCTCTCTTACATTACTTGGAGAAGTCTAATAGCTTCACCAAGAAACAGGGCATTAGCCCATCTTCTTCTTCTTCTTCCTCCATTGAAATGATGCCCCATGATCAGCAAGAAACTAGCGGCATGACAGGCAATGTTCCACCTCCTAATAACCGAACCGACACCGTTTTGGTCTATGCTCAACCATCCATCTCTTCCAACAATGTAAGACCATGTTCTGGTGATGGTATCTCAGTCCAAATTCAAGAACCTTCCCCCATTAGGTTCTCCATTCTCCGTGAATTCTTACATCCTGTCACCCTCAAGCCGAGGCTCATAGATGGTTGATGTGTATAAAGAAGGAAACATTCGATAAATTTATTTCTGTCATAATCCAAAAATTCGATATAGATGATGTTCTAGAGCAAATAATTTTAGGTGTGAGCATACCAATCGGTTTTGTGGAAAATCGATTGAGACAGTATTTTTCTGGGCTTATTTTATCCTAGGGACGACGAGGCTGACATACTGCTAGCACAAATTCTGGGCAAAGCCGCGTGTCACGGGCCAAACTTTGGTGTCACCAAGTTGGGTCCGTGCGGCACTTGTTAGCGTTGCGCCTAACAAGTCAGCCTAGAATCGACCCTGCAAGGTCGTACCCATGGTTAGCCATTTATAGAACGGAACATTATTAGGCAACAAAGTAAAGCATACATCCATAAGCATACATCCACAAGGCATAAGATAATGAAACACATTCAAGCAACACATTCGGACATAGCAATTGGAAATCAAAAGGAAGCATGTTTCATTAAGCAAGCCAACTAAGGGCGAGGGAGTACACAGCTAAAGCCCCTAGTATGCTGGTGGCCAAGGCCCTTCTAAGGTGCCCGGGTTACCCCCCCTAAAGAGGTTTTAAAGACATTGCACAAGTGCCACTAGGAAACACACATGATGTTTGAGCTGTCACACCCCCTAAAATAGAAAAAAAAATAAAATAAGAATAAATACAAAGTGCACACTAGCACCACACACACAAGCGGCCATGGGCAAGTCATTGGCCCTGGACAAGCTTGGAGAGTGTAGGTGCGTTACATCTTCCCCCACTTAATCTGTCGACGTCCTCGTTGACACATCTGAACTGCTCCTCCTCTGCTCTTCACCTCGGTGCTGGTAGGCTTGAAACTCTTCACTCTGCTGCTTCAGTTGGTGCAGGTCTTCGGCTCTCTTGTTTTGACGCTGAAGGGTTGTAAAGTCTTCAATCTTCTGTGAAAACTGTTGCAGGTCTTCGACTCTCTCCCAACTTGTCTCTTCATCCCCCAGGTCTCTCCACCTCACTAGGAACTCCTTTCCCTGTCGCTGGTCTCCGGTCGCCTCCCTTTCTGCCAAAATCTCTTCAACTTCCTTCGTTGTTCTCTTCTTAGTTGGTTCTTCAATCTCTGGTCTTCGTAGTTGGTTGCGAGTTGCATCCTTATTATCTGCGTGAAAGGGTCTCAACCTGCTGACATGAAAAACTGGGTGCATCTTCATCCACGCTGGAGTCTCGACTTTGTATGAAGCTTTTCCCACCTTCTTAAGAACGGGAACTGGCCCTTCATATTTCCTCACCAATCTCTTGTCTATGTTCCCTCTGAATCGTATTTGTTCTGGATTTAACTTGATCAACACCAAATCTCCAGGTTGGAATTCTAAAGGTCTTCTATGCTGATCTGCCCACTTCTTCATCCTCGCGGAAGCCTTCTCCAAATAAGCTCGAGCAATTTATGTATTGGTTCTCCATTCCTTAGTGAAGTTGAAAGCTCGTGGGCTCTTCCCGGAATACTCTGTCACTGTGTGTGGGAGTAGAGGCTGCTGACCCATCACAATTTCAAAAGGTGTTTTGTTGGTGGCGGAGCTCTTTTGAGAGTTGAAGCAAAATTGGGCAACATCAAGAAGTTGTACCCAATTTCTCTGGTTGGCATTAACGTAGTGGCGTAAGTACTCCTCCAGCATTCCATTGAATCTCTCTGTCTGTCCATCAGTCTCGGGGTGGTAACTTGTTGACATGTTTAGTTGAGAACCCAGTAGTTTGAAGAGTTCGGACCAGAAAGTTCCCGCAAATCTTGATCTCGATCACTCACAATTTGTCTAGGCACGCCCCAATACTTTACCACGTGCTTGAAGAATAATTTAGCAGTGTCTTCCGCCTTGCAGTACTTAGGTGCTGGTATGAATGTTGCATATTTGGAGAACCTATCAACAATTACCAATATGTTGGTTAGTTCACCAATTTTTGGAAGGTTGGTTATGAAGTCAAGGGAGATGCTCTCCCATGGCCTGTTGGGGACGTTCAACGATTCCAATAATCCAGGGGTCTTCAACTTCTCCACTTTATCCTGCTGACAAATGAGGCATGTCTTGGTGTACTCTGTCACATCATCCCGCATCTGAGGCCAATAGTATCCTTGTTTTAATAACGCATGAGTTCTCTGCCAACCCGGATGGCCGACCCATAAAGTATCATGACATTCCTTTATGAGAATCCTCCGGAGGTTTTCTGACTTGGGAACATACAGACGGTTTCCCTTAGTCCATAAAAGTCCGTCTTCCAACCAGAAGCGACGAGCCTGACCTTCCCTTACTAACTTCAAAATTGCCTTAGAGACATGGTCCTTCTCCAAGTTGTTTCGGATGAGTTCTCTGATAGGTGTACGGATGGTGCTGAAAGACATGTTAGCCAACGCCTTCAAATGACTAAGTTCTGACTTTCGACTCAAAGCATCTGCCACCTGATTCAAACATCCTGCTTTATGCTCAAAGTGAAAGTCGAATTCTGCTAAAAACTCCTGCCATCGAGCCTGTTTCGAAGTAAGCTTTGGTTGAGTGAGGAAATAACTGACTGCGGAGTTATCTGTCTTCACCACAAATCTCGACCCGAGAAGGTAATGTCTCCACACCCGCAGATAATGTATCACTGCTAATAGTTCCTTTTTCTTGTGCTGTATATCGTTGTTCTGTTTCGGAAAGCTTACGACTCTCATAGGCAATAGGGTGACCTTCCTGAAGCAACACCCCTCCAAGTGCAAAGTCTGAAGCATCCGTCTGAACTTCAAATGGTTTGGCCATCTCCGGGAGAATGAGAACTGGGTCTCCTATGATCGCTTCTTTTAAGCTTTCAAAGGCTTCTCTGCACGCATCAGTCCATTCCCATGTCACCTCATTCTTTAATAGTTCTGTCAAGGGTATCGCCTTCTTGGAGTATCCTCTTACGAATCTCCGGTAGTAGTTGGTAAGCCCAAGGAAATACCGCAATTCTTTGACATTGGCTGGGGCGCTCCACTCGCGTATTGCTCGTACTTTCTCCATGTCCATCCGTATATGACCCTGCCCTATGATATGGCCGAGGAATTTGATGCGTTCCTGGGCGAATGAGCATTTTTCTTTCTTCACAAATAGCCTATTATCTTTCAACTTCTGGAATACCATGGCAAGATGTCTCTTGTGTTCCTCCAATGTAGTGCTATAAACCACAATGTCATCTAGGTAAACCACTACAAATTTGTCAAGGTATTCATGGAAGACTTCATTCATTAGGGTGCAAAATGTTGCGGGAGCATTAGTTAGCCCAAACGGCATCACCAAGAACTCAAATGCTCCATATCGGGTGACACAAGTCGTCTTCGGTTCATCCCCTTCGGCAATTCTCATCTGATAATATCCTGAACGTAAATCCAGCTTCGAAAAGTATCTTGCTCCACTCAATTGGTCGAACAAATCTGCTATCAGGGGAATGGGGTAGGTGTTTCGCACTGTCAACTTGTTCAAAGCCCTATAGTCGATGCACAATCTCAAACTTCCATCTTGTTTCTTTTGGAATAAGACAGGGGCTCCATATGGGGCCTTCGAAGGCCTGATGAAGCCTGCCTCCAACAGATCATCTAGTTGCTTACGAAGTTCAGCTAATTCTGGTGGAGCCATCCTATAAGGTGCTCTTGCCGGCGGTTTAGCTGAATGAACTAACTCGATTTGGTGATCACCGACCTCCTCGGAGGTAAGACTTTGGGGAGCTGATCAGGCATCACTTCAGTAAACTCTTCTAAAACCCTGTTGATCTCAGGCACCGGGGTTTCCTCTCTCCCTTCTCCAACTACTGTAGGGATAGCAATGAATGTCGGCTCCCGCCTCTTGATCCCCTTCTTAAACTGGATTGCGGATAATAGTCTTCCTTCTGTGGGAGGTTTTACCTTTGCTGGCACTACTGCAGGTTTCTCCCCCATAATCAACAAGCTCCCTGCAGCTGGGACAGGGATGGCCCCCTTGTCAAGTAGGAATTCCATTCCTAGAACAATATCGAAGTCATCCATCTGGACCGCCACAAGGTCAGTTCGACCTTCCCACGTGCCGATCTTCACTCTTACTTGTCTCGCTAGCCCACTCGTGGGTAGCGCTTGTGAATTAACCGCTTTCATACGACCCGCGTCCCGCTCTAACTTGAGCCCCAGACGCTTCGCTTCAGCGGTAGAAACAAAGTTATGGGTGGCCCCCGTGTCCACCATAACGCTTTTTGCCGCAACTCCATTAATCAATGCATCAACAAACATGAGGCTCTTCCCCGAGACCTTCTGAGTTTCTGGTTGTTTGTTAAGGGCATTGAGCATCCTCAAGGCCATCATTCGGCCAGATTCTTCCCTTTCTGGGCCCTTCTCAGTCGGGCGTCGTCGTTCTTCCTATTCTTCTTGTGCTAAGAGGGCCGCCATTCTTGATTTCTTAGGGCATTCCATAGCTCGATGTGGCCCATCACAAATAAAACAACTTAGGGGCTTCTTCCCATTTGGAGGACCGTTCTGAGGTGCCGGCCATTTGAAGTTCGAGGAACTTGACTCAATTCTCTTCTCCGCTTCCCCACTTCTATCGTTGTTCCAGTTCCTAGGCCTCTTATTCCCACTATCATTATTAGTAGGGGCTGGCATAGATCTCTTTGATGGAGGTCCCTCGAGGGAATAGTCCGTTAATTGTTCCGCCGCAGCTTGTGCTGAAGGCAAGTCCTTTACTCGTTGCCTCTGTAACTCTGTTCTAGCCTAAGGCTTCAACCCATCTATAAAATAGAAGAGTTTGTCTTGTTCGGACATGTCTCGGATATCCAACATCAATCCGGAGAACTTCCTCACATATTCTCGGACGGAACTTGTATGTTTTAGGTCTCTTAGTTGTCATCGAGCTATGTAAGCTACATTTCCTGGTAGGAATTGAGTTTTTAGCTCGCGCTTCAAATCCTCCCAATTGTCAACGGCGCATCGGCCTTCCTGGATTTCAATGTGTTTTGCCCTCCACCAAGACTTTGCATCTCCAGACAAATACATCAAGGTTATTGAGACCTTGTCCCCCTCTTCTTCTATCCGTGAAGCTTTAAAGTACTGCTCCATGTCAAAGAGGAAGTTTTCGAGGGCTTGCGCGTCTCTAACACCATCGTATACTCCAGGCTGTTGGATTTTGGATCTCTTCTGTTCTATGTTCTGAGCAGTCGTGGGCAAGTTTGAGACAGCGAGGGCGGTGAGATTCACCCTCACGCTCAACTCTGCCAACTGCTCTTTCAAGGAGCTCACGGCATCTTGCCAATTATTGGCATCTCCCCCTTCTCGTGGGGCACTAGTGCTAGCACCTGTTGCTTGAGTCTCTAGGGCACTTACCCTGGTTGTAAGGGCCTCGAGTACCTTGATAGTTTGCCTGAGGTTTTCGACATCTGAAGTCTTGTTCGTGAGTGTTGAGACGAGGCTATCAATATCCACTAGTTTTTTCTCGACAGCATCCAAGCGCGCTTTTGTGGAGGACTTCGTAGCCATTTTGCAACACAACCTTGAACCACGCTCTGATACCAACTGTCACGGGCCAAACTTTGGTGTCACCAAGTTGGGTCCGTGCGGCACTTGTTAGCGTTGCGCCTAACAAGTCAGCCTAGAATCGACCCTGCAAGGTCGTACCCATGGTTAGCCATTTATAGAACGGAACATTATTAGGCAACAAAGTAAAGCATACATCCATAAGCATACATCCACAAGGCATACGATAATGAAACACATTCAAGCAACACATTCGGACATAGCAATTGGAAATCAAAAGGAAGCATGTTTCATTAAGCAAGCCAACTAAGGGCGATGGAGTACACAGCTAAAGCCCCTAGTATGCTGGTGGCCAAGGCCCTTCTAAGGTGCCCGGGTTACCCCCCTTAAAGAGGTTTTAAAGACATTGCACAAGTGCCACTAGGAAACACACATGATGTTTGAGTTGTCACACCCCCTAAAATAGAAAAAAAAAGAATAAATACAAAGTGCACACTAGCACCACACACACAAGCGGCCATGGGCAAGTCATTGGCCCTGGACAAGCTTGGAGAGTGTAGGTGCGTTACACCGCGAAACGTCTTAAAGAGAGCGACCTAGTCAGCGACTCAACCCAACTTCTTTTTCATATTTATAGTGAATGGTAATATTGTTCTTATTTTTTTCCATATTGTTCTAACAATCTTAAGACATATCGATCTGTCATATTTACTTATGATATATTCGTTACTGTTCTTATGGTACAATTATAACTAAATTCTGCATGAAAGAGAATTTTAAGGGAATTGATAGGGTTGGTAAGGTTGATGAAGCTGTTGAACTTCTAGAATAGGCAATGGTAAGAGAGTTGATAATTTATAGCGAGAATTATTTAGAATTGCCAACAATTTCAAGAAACTTCAAGAAAATGTTTAAATACATCTATAATTTAATTGATGGCTATTAATTTTTTATTTAAATTTTTTATTGCTGCTAGAACATTAATGGATATATAGACTTTTGAGGTTTACAGCCCAATGTCCTATTCCGAAATTTTTTATGCTTATCCTGTGAGTATTGTTTGAGAAACTTTTTGGAATACTTTGCTTCAATTATATCCGGCTTGTAGTTTCACATATCCGACCGAAGGTTATTGAGTACATATCCAGCCGGATATGGGTCAAGAGTATAAACTCACGGGTTCTCTTTCTCATTCATCCCCAACACATTTGATTGCCAAAATCCTTCTTCATTTACAAAACCTCAAAGATCATTCATCTTCGTTGTTGTCAATAGTTTTCTTAGGAGTTCCAACTCCAGACCAAGGCCCCACGGACATTCATCTCCCTTTTGTTTTGGGTTTGGACCGAGCCTCAGGTCGGCAACGTTTGTTCGATAATAAATTTAAGGATGGCGTGCCCATTATGCCTGCTTTGGAGGATCATGCTTGTTCTTATGTGGAACTGGTAAGTTCCCTCTCTATTCTTTCTTCTTTTTCATTTCGTATTTTCTGGGATTTGAATCATCAATTTATATCCGGTCGGATATGTTAGTGTTCCTAGAACATGCTAAGGATATATAAGACATGATTTAATGTGAATATGATCAAATAAGTTGCGGAATAACTTACAAAGATCGGATTAGAATTTCAAAATTTTGAGTGTTTTGTTGAAGCTCCAAGCTTTAAATGTTGAATCCAACTCAAGGATGAGTTTCCCTATAACCTTAGTTGACTCCTCAAGTGCTAGCTTTGTTTGATTTTGAAGCAAAATCAAAGAGAAGATGAACCCTAGTTCACACCCATTTGAGAGAGAGTGAGGATTTTTGTGTTTTGTGTATATGATTCACACTTGTTACAAAACTTGGTTGTTGAGAGTTTTATTTCCAAAAAGCAAAACTTGGTAGGGGAAAAGCAAGTGGTATTTGATTAATGCCCAACCACTTTCCCAACCACCACATTCACATGTGTGGCATGTGTGAAGTGGGCCCCACCATTTTGAATTCAAAATTCAAATTGGCTCAACAAATAAACTTTGGGCCCGGATCCGTTTAATCCGACTAAACGAATTTTCCGTCGCTTAATAATTAAATCTAATTTAATTAAATAATGATGCCTTGTAAAATTATTACGAAAGTCGCTTACGAATTAATTCTAAATTAATTCGTTCGCTCGTATTAAAGTCTAACTTTAATTTCGTATTGAAATCTAATTTCGATTAATATATCTGATATATTATTTTAGCCCAAATAAATAAATTAAATAAAAAAAATCCAATTTAACCATTAAAATTATGTTACCGATTAATTCCAAATTAATCGTGTTCTCTCTTCCGTACCCATTTAATCCCAGATTAAATATTGCCGCAATTAATCCCAGATTAATTTTCTCTCTCTTAATTAATCCCAGATTAATTATATTCGAGTAAGTGTTATCGGTGAATCTTTGGGAAGCGACCCAAGAGATCCCTGGATATGTTGGCAGTAAATCCGGTTGTCGGACTATCCGAACACGTGCGTACCTCGTACCACGTCCTTACCGATTTACAAGAAATGGTTGGCTTCTAGCAAAACACCGTGCCTACCTAATTCTCCAGAAATATTCAACGAAGAATATATAATCTATATCAGGCATAGTATACTAAACTGGACTTTTAGACCTCAATTTGCATCTGTAACCTAGTTTAGGTGTAATATAGGTCTTAGAAAAATCTATTTTACCAAACTTGTGCTGGAAAAAGATATCTGACCGATTGTACCTTATATATTTGGCCGTACAAATACAGCCGATCCCACGAAATTACAAATCCATATCCGGCCAATCTCCCATATTTTATGCCCAGTCTACAGATTTTGTTGTGCTATTTTCTACCCTTCGCTAATCTAATGTTTGTCTTTTTTGCAGCTTGTTGCCTCGTATTTGAAGGCTAGCGGTAACCCTACTAGTGTTCATAAATGGTATGAGAACTCTCTCCCCGGGTCCAAGCTCGGATAGATATCACATGATTCACACCTTTCATCTGTTGCATTTTAGTTCACTCCTAGAAACACGACAAGTGGGCGTTGCAAGCCCTTGTGGAGAGGTGGATGGATTCCACCCGCAAGTTTCACTTACCAGTGGATGACATGACTATCACTCCAGGAGACTTTACCTATATGTTAGGTATCCCATGCGAGGGCCAGCTCTTGGAGTTCGAATGCAGCCTTTCTTTGCCTACGGTTCAGGTCGAGGACATTCATCGTTTGGTGGTTTTCTTCCCGAGAGTCTACTCTGAAGTCATTGCTTACGGGGAGCTATGATCCTACTATGAGGGGAGGACTCCCCAAGGCGTGTAAGAAGTTAACCAGGTGGTTCGGTTATTTTTGTTGCACATGTTTTGGTGCATTCTGTTTACTGATGTTGCGAGCTCGGTGGACCTATGCCTTCTTTCTCTGCTCCACAACTTCGATACAATGCAGCAGTTTGATTGGGGTTCCACTACGTTGACAGCCATTTACCCGGGATTAGATTGAGGCTGACAGCGCAACTTTTACATCAAGGGCTACAGCTTCCTAATTGATATGCAACTGATCGTAATTTTCACACGTTACGCAAGCGCACGTATCGCTCAAGTATAATAAAAGGTTATCAATCCCACGAGGACTTATATCATACATTACTAATTGTTGAAACTAACTACCTATGAGTATCTAATTGAAATTGGAATATGATTGTTGATTGGAGTTTGATTATAACTACAGCGAATAAATATAACTATGATAGATTCCAAAATCAATCAATGAAGAGAAACATTCAGGGTTGTGAATCCACTCAATATTATTCTAAAGATGAATTGATTCTCATATACTTATGTAATAAATTAGCTTATTAACCTGGATTACTAAGATATCCATATGTCTCTTTCGATGGTCAAGTACAAATATTCAAGGTGACTGAATTAACTATATTTCTATGTTAACTAAGAAAATCTGAATTCATTAAAGTCAAGTTCCAATTATGGCTACACCCGCCCTACAAGTATATTTTTATCCTGGAAGGAAATCCCTAAAATGTGATTGTGTGCTATCGAATCTAAGGCTAAACCTAAAATCACTTTGTCAAGTTCATCTAAATTTTCCACATCAATCTTATTGGTGATCAAGCAATAAGAAGCATTAAGATCTAGACTCCCACTTTTCAGAGTCTTGACGTGCGGCCCTAAAAATTAGGGGTTTTGTGATTAGGGCTAAGAGTCACGACTCGGAAAGTATTATGTTGCACTGTTATCATTGATGCGTCGCAATGTGAAAGGTATTGTGTTGCGACGCGCATGGTTCCAGAGGTTCTGCTTTGGTTTTCTTCTTCAACGAGTTGCGACAATATATCATTGAAGTCGAGACGCACTTAACTTGAGTTGCTACGCTATAACATTCCGGTAGCAACGAGCATGGTTTTGAAATTTCTACCTCGCTTTTGTATTGTTGCGCATCGCGACGTGTACATGGGAGTCGTGATGCGACGACTTTCATCAGATGGTTTAGTGTTTCTCTGCCTTGAATGCTCCATTGGCACTATTTCCTACAAAAATAACAAATAAAATTTTAAACACACATTATATTATGCAATAAACACAATTGAAATGAAAAATTTTGAAGAAGAGCAAAAATAAAAATTTACATAGGTTGTCTTCCCGCTAGTACTAAGTTTAACTTCTTCAGCCAGATGTGACTGCCTAGGTCTGCTTGTGCGAGACTTAATTTTGGCTCTTGATAGGTTCTCCCCTATAGGGTTTGTCTCTTTGGCTGTTTACTTTGAATGTATTACCGGCTGTTTACCTTGAATGTTTTACTTTGGGTGGTAATACTTGGGTGATCACAAATGGACCTGACTACATTAATTTCAGCTTTCCAGGGAAAAATTTTAGCCTTGAGTTGTATAATAACACCTGATGTCCTGGTTCGAGTTTTCTGTAAACTATTTTCTGATCATGTCACTTCTTGGTATTTTCTTCGTACAATTTGGCATTTTCATAGGTATGGAGGTGAAATTCTTCCAGTTCATTCAATTGAAGTAGTTGTTTCTCCCCCGTAGCTTATAAATCAAAATTTAACTTTGTTAAGGCCCAATATGCTCTGTGCTCGAGTTCCATAGGCAAATGGCATGTCTTTCCGAACACTGATCGATATGGTGACATTCTGATAAGTGTCTTATAAGCTGTCCGTTAGGCCCATAATGCATCATTCAATTTTATGGACCAATCCTTCCTCGTTGAAGTGACATAATACTCCCAGATTCTTTTGATTTCTCTATTAGAGACTTCGACCTGACTACTTGTCTGCATGTGGTACGCAATGGTAACTTTATGAGTAACTCCATATTTAGCTAGGAGTGTATCAAAGTACTTGTTGCATAAATATATGCCGCCATCATTGATGATTGCTCGAGGGGTCCCGAAGCGAGTGAAAATATTTTTCTTGAGGAATTGCAATACCACTTTGGAGTCATTTGATGGTAGTGTTGTTGCTTCCACCCACTTGGAAACGTAATCCACCGCAAATATAATGTAGAGGTTCCCATGTGATGGAACAAATAGTCCCATGAAGTTGACCCCCCAAACATCAAATAATTCAACCTCTAAGATGCTTTGGAGAGGTCCTTCATTCCTTTTGGAGATATTTCCCATCCCTTGGCATCTGTCATATTAAAGAACAAACATGTGAGCATATTTAAATAGAGTGAGCCAAAACAAACCTGATTACAACAATTTGGTTGTTGTCTTGTCTCTGGTAAAGTGGTCGTCATATGTAGAGGAATGGCAATGTTGGATGACGCTATCAACCTTCTTTTGGGGGTACACAATGCCGCAATAACTGATCTGTACATATTTTGAAGAACAATGGTTAGTCGAAAATGTAATGTTTTACTTTACTGAAGAATTTCTTCATTTGCTGATGTGTCCATTCTAGTGGAAATTTTCCCGACACAATATAATTCAAATAATCAGCATACCACGGGACTTCCTTGTGCATGGTGGCTAGAGGTGTTCATAGGGTCGGATCAACCCAGACCAACCCGACCCGACCCGGTCGTGTTTATGATTTTTTAAATTTAATTTCGGGTCAATTTGAATCCGACCCGAAATTTTGGGTCAGAGTCATTGGTTTAGGTCAGAAAAGTCAGGTCTGACCCGACCCGATGTAAATGATATTATAAATATAATATATATAGTTTTAATGATACAAATCTGACAAGTTAAGTGTGTAGCTGAAATGCAAAGTATTTTATTAATTTGTAAGTGGTCACAGGTTCGATTCTCCACTTTAGCAATTTAAAATTTTCATTTTTTTCTTTGTTTTCATTGTATTTTGTTTAGAATTTTTTTTTCCAGATTGCTAAAGTTGAGAATCGAACTTATGACCACTTAAAGATTTATCAAATACTTTGTCATTTCAGCTACACACTTATCTTGTCAATTTTGTATCATTAAAACTATATTTATTATATTTACTGCATATTATGTTGATCTGATCTGACCCGTAGTTTTTTGACCCGACCCACGGGTTACTTTCTCAAATTTCGGGTTTCGGGTCAGAAGACCCAAATGACCCGACCCGATCGGGTCATTTCAGCTACACACTTATCTTGTCAATTTTATATCATTAAAACTATATATATATTATTTACTGCATATTATGTTGACCCTATCCGACCCATAATTTTTTGACCCGACCTGCGTGAGTCTGTTGGATTCTCTAAGCTTCCCAAGATCATTTCAAGCATTGAAAATAACTTGCGAATACAACGAGGGAGTTGCGGAATACTCACATCGATCGGTTGAGCGACACGGCAACGAACAAAATTCAGTTTCTGCTCATTGGTCCTCTCGGCAGTGGCAGTGAAACAGCCCACTGTTTTTGGCTTCAATCTTCCTCCATCAAGCTCCAAGCTTTGTGATTTGATTCCAAGCTCATGGGTGGACTTCCCTATCACCTTCGCATGTCCCCTTGAGTGCTAGCTCTTGTGATTTTTTGCCACAAAAATCCCACTTTTGCTTCCCATCTTCTCGGTTTTCTTGGCAGAAACCAGTGAAGAAATGGCCCCAAGGGCGTGAGAGAGAGAGAGAGAGGAAAAAGAGGAGAGTTGTGTGAGTTGTTACTAATTTGTGTATCTTATACACAAATGTGAATTTCAAATTCATTTACAATGAATTTGGCTTTTAAAAAGTCAAGCAATCAATGCTTTCCATCAACTCACATCAAGTCACATCACTCAATCAATCAAGTGACAAGTTGTCACATCACTCAAAGTGACTAATGATTTGACGCTTGATGTGACTAGTGATTTGACGCTTGATTTGACTTGCGTGCCGCACTCGAATTCGAAATGAGAATACGCTCGCAAATAATCCCGGGCTCGGGTTCGCTAATTCCAAATTAATGAATTTTCTGTTGCGACGCAATTAAATGATTACGCCTAGCGAAATCACTATTCACGTCGCTAACGAATTAATTCTAAATTAACTCGTTCGCCCGAATTAAAATCTAATTTTAATTCCGCGTTGAAATCCAATTTCGTATAATATATCAAATATATTATTTTATCGATTAATTCTAAATTAATCGTTCTCTCTCTTTAAATGATATTTTATCCCAGATAAAATATCTCCGCAATTAATCCCAGATTAATTTTCTCTCTCATCTAATTGATCCCAGATTAATAAAAGTGCGAGTCATACGTCATCAGTGAATCTTCGGGAAGCGACCCATGAGATCTCCGGATATGTTGGCAGTAAATTCGGTCGTCGGACTATCCGAACACGTAAGTACCTCGTACTACGTTTATACCGATTTACAAGACAAGGTTGGCTTCTAGCAAAGCGCCATGCCTACCCAATTCTCCAGAAATATCCTTACAGGAATATAAGGATCTATATCAGGCATAGTATACGTAGTATACGTAGTATTGCGTATGTCGATCCAGTATCGGATGATCACGTGCTAGGCCTGGGGCTGGAATTGTGTCTGCCCCGTACGAAGCACATGTCGGATGTCTGGTAACTAGTCTCTATAATCGGATAAACATGACCTTGTCATTTTATCCCGATGACTGCAATACATAAGAGTACTAGTACTGTATCCTACGTGACCATCAACTCCATATGACTGAAGTGATACTTCCGTCTTGACATCACACCCAACACATTAAGATTCTTAATATACCCAACAAAGGCGTACACAGAACCTGTTAAAGTCCTGGACGACCAAAACCAAAGTATATTGATTGTCGCAAGTATTAGCGGTGCAAGTCTCAGGTTAAGACCAAATACACCTACCCTGATTTCGGACTTCCATAGACACATAGTCATACTACCAATGGAATTCCGAGGGGGTCTATCCAGAGCGAAGCTGTTTCCCGTACCATCGGTAAAACACAACCTCCTATTACACTTGCATGAGTATCCTATACCCAAATATATGAGAACTATGTTGTTATGCCCTCATAACGCGCACAAGTGTAATACTAGTCTTTTACGTATTTATCGATATCCAATCTCGATAATACTCTGACTATGGATATTTAATGATTTATCCTTCGTGGATTGATACTGTCTCATATCATTCTCAATCTAGGAACAAATCATAAGAACCTCCTATCATTTATACATCTTGGTGATCTAATCACAAATGATAAGAGAGCAATCTCCTTTTTCACATAGTTAATTTGTACAACAACACCATGATCTGTACAAATAGTGACGCTATGGGCCATAATTCTCAAACAATCTCCCATTTGGCCTATAGCCAGTCACTCGAGTGTCTTACACCCGAACTATGTACGGTTCGCTCAAACTGCTGAGGAAAGGCTTTCGTCAGCGGATTTGCATGATTATCGTCTGATGCGATTTATACGATCATTACATCGCCATGATGTATGATCCAAACGAATCAGATGATTATCTAAGTATGTATCTGGATCGTTGATGAGACCGTTAATTCTTTAGCCTGCGCTGTAGCCTAGCTCAGCTGCTAATAGAACTATATCTAATCTAATTAGATTTGTTTATCGACCCAAATGGCTTCTATTGCTGCCTCAGCAGCAGCAATAACCCGCATTTGTTGTTTATTCGGTAACAGTATCTTGCTTGGAAGATCTCTAGCTCAGTGTTCCGTTATTCAAACTGTATAGTCGTTTTATCGGTTGGGAAACTTACAGCAGTGATCCCAGTCACTTCAAGTTCTCCTTCTCCATAGTTTAAGACAGCATCCTTAGTTCTCTAAGAAACTAAAGGATGTTCTTAAATTCAATCCAGTGACTATCACTTGGATTGGTCTGTTTGTGAATCCATATGCTCAAAGCGTATGAGACACCAGGTCACGTACATTTTTCAATGTACGAGTTCTCGGAGAGTTTTCTATGAAAGCCAAGCTTTCACCGATTGTTTTATGAGAATATCATTTCCAAGAAATGACATATTATCATTATTGATTGGACATTTATTGTCAGTGCGCTCCCACTAACCCTCTTATATACACAAGAATCTTTTCGTTTTGAATTAAATCATAAACCATTATGATTACATCAAAACGATAATTCTAAGAACCTAATGCTTGCTTCAATCCAAACATGGATTGAATAACCTTCAAACCTTGTTTGCTAGTTTAGGTACGACAAAACCGACATGATGTTGTAAACATCCTCCTAAAGGTTTCCTTTTCAGGAAAGCGATTTTCCTGTTAAGCTGACATATTTCATAAATGAAACATGCAGCTTTAGCAAGCATTAAGGATTGGTGCCTGGAACAGTTCACTCTGATTTTCATCGAGTTATACTATCCTCCCACTTACCACTGCATATCGGTATTCCTCTTAGGAAAACTGCATGGTGAGCAACAATTAAATTGTTCTCTTGTGAGATGTATAAGTATTATACTTCGGTATCCCTAGGATAACCTACAATTGGCACTTATCCAATTTGGGTTTTAGTTTGGTATCATCCAAACATATGCCTAGCATTCCCAAATGATCAGGATTGAGAAACCTAGTTTCTTTCCTGTTCATATCTAATATGAAATCTGTCAAACAGATTTTATGGAACCTCATTCAAAATAAGTTCTGCACTGTTTATACGTATCCATTGAAGGAAATGGTAGCTCAGAGCGACTCATGATTAACCTTATCATGTCCAACAAGATTTGGTTTCTCTGGTTCGGATACACCGTCAGGATGACGTGTTCCGGGAGGAGTCCTCTTTGAAAGAATACTTTACTCTTTCAAGTAGATTAGAAACTTATTGCCTAAGTATTTTCCATTACGGTCTTACCGTGACGGTTTAATACTTCAGCCGATCTGTTTGTCTATTTCATGTCGAAAACTTTAAAAATTTCCGATTTGTGTTTCAAAGAAACACATAACCATAACGCGATGCCACATCCGTAAAGGTCACAAAATATTCATATCCACATCTAGCCTAGCTAGGCATAGGCCCACTTGCTTCACTATGAACTAGGGCTCACAGATCGGTGGCATTTGCACTTTTACCGAGTAAATAGTATTTTAGGCATTTTGCCCAATAAACTAGATTCGTAGACTTTATTTGAATGGAATCAAATCAGTCCTAGTACCCACTCTTCGAAAGTGTGGATATACGAGTCTTGTTTAATTGTGTCTCAGACATCAATGCCACAAATTAGTTTCTTCTGATCAAATCAGTTTGAGCTATTTGTTTGTCATGTTATATGTTTGAGATTTATTTATATTCAAAATATAAATTCTGTTATTCACATCTAATGTGTTTATCTCAATATCATCTTTATATAATAAAACACTTTAGTGTTCTAGAATATAAAGGTAAATCCGCAACGGATTAAACACTGATATAAAGATAATGTTTCTAGTCAAACTAGTTACATTATAATAGTTTCCTAATTTAAGTACAAACCCGAAGGGTAGTTTCTAAAATTAGGTATCTACGGTTGAAACAGCGACTTTCGTCATGTTTCCAATTCACAGATAAATCTCAATCTGAAGTCAGTATCCTGCTCAAAGCATATTCTGAACATCAGTACATATTTATGTATCACACTAAGTATTTAAAATCCAATTTTAATACTAGTAGTGAACATAATTTTGACAAACATATTTGAAGTCGGAGCCTTGCTCGTCTTCAATTCCTTCATGTCTGCTTTGTCCAAACGGCAGTCACGCTTCCGCGATCCCGTTTGCCACATTTAGGCAGACATTTTGGGATATGTACTTTATCTTCCCAGAAGATTATAATGATTTTGCCTTTGCCTATTTCAACACTCCAAAAGCCTTTGGCCTAGCCTCGGCCTTCTAGAATATCGAAGTAAGATGCGCCTTGCGCTACTTGCCTAATTGCAAACTTTGACTTTATCTCCTTGAGAATAGTCATTAACTCTCTAAGAGTTATTAATTGCAATTTAGTACTTCTAAAATCTAAGTATAGATTTATGAAGATCCTTCAATTTCATTATCATACTTTAAGGATCTAACCCTTAGTTCTGACAAAGAAATTAAGGAGTCTACTGCGACAAGCTTAATGGATTAAGCACTAAAGTTATCATCACATGAATCTTCCAAAGATTATGCTCTACTATTTACTTAACTTCGGGCTTAGGCCTAATATGTTATTTTATCAAATAAAGTAACTTATTAATTTCCAGGACCATCCTGAAATTATTCCCAATTTTGAAAATTAAACCATTTATATACATTTTCCCTTAGGATTATGTTTTAAATGTCAATCTTTCAATTTTATCTTGATTTTAATAGTCCAACTATTTAATCAACGATTTAGGTACTATTTATTATAATGATTACTATAGTCCAACTATTTAATCAACTATAATTAATTAAATCAAATATATTGATTATTATAATCCAATTATATAATCAAATATAAATGAATAGTTTGAATACAGTCCAACTGTTAATTAAAACAACGATTAAATATTAGTCCAACTAACATTTAATTAATTTGACGAATGATATTTATTTTGAGCGCATATGGTAAGTAATTAAACGAATATTGCAAATTCAATTCTTGCCTCCCACTATTTTTCGGCGAGCCTCTAACCCTCTGTCGAGTACTCGGGAAACCGTGTTTCCTAGCGGGCTAGGATCCCGTTAAATATCACACAATCTTGACTTTGGCCAACAAATTGTATGATAATTAACTAGGTAGATCTCTAAGATCAATTGGATCCAATCCAATTCCTAGATCCAGTAGGGGGACATCCAAGTCCGAAACATATATCTTATATATGTCAATATATCCAATATATTGCCTAACCTTTTTCCTCTGAATCAACTAAGCCTTGGCTTTGGCACAACAAACTTAGTGATCCCAGTTAAGCGCGACCCATTGACCATGGAAAGCTTCGTAATCAATGTCGATGGACAAGAAGTGGTCTTGACTTTGGCCAACAAACCACAACTTGGACAAGACACCAATATGGAACAAAGCTCTCGTGATTCAAACACATCCTTGACGGACAAAGGCCTTGACTTTGGCCAACAAGCCAATGTCAGTCTCGGATCTTAAGTAAGAATCACTCAATGGAAGGAAAAACGCTTAATATTTTGCGAGGGTTTTTCGAGTACAAATTGGCAACCAATTTATTATCTTTGTTAAGGTCTCATCATCATACACCCTTAAACATGCATTCTAAACACATAATAAAGTGCGTATAATAAAATAATAATGATATGCGGATGGATACTTTACACAATGATCCTAGATCAAATCTCTCACTTTCCTCTCTCCCGCTAGGACAAATATTTCTTCTACCCGTTACACTACACTTCTAAAGAAACCTAATTTACATTAAGGGGAATAGGTGAGAAGAGAATACAAAGAGTAAGGAGGTGATAAGGCTGGACACGCAGGTCCAATTAATAAATTCCAAATTTATTACAACAATTTCTAAAATTGCCCCACCCATCTAATATCCATTCGATATACATTATTTATGCATCGCAACCATGTATTCATACAAGCATGCTAGCAATCAATCTAATCAAATTAATTAATCTGATAATTAATGACCATCAAATGTTCAAACAACGATTTGATTTTGCTCGAGTCAAACTCGTTTTGCGAATAAGTACTCAAAGTACGAATTCTTGAATTAAATTAAATTACAAAATTAAATCCAATTCAATTTGTATTTAATACTAATTCGCCATTTAATTCCAAATTAAATATTACACTTTATTAACTAACCTTTACGACTTAAATTCCAAATTTAATCGTTACGGGTCTCAAAGCCCGATTAATATCCAATATTAATTTAATTAAAGTCCAATGGCTTTTAATTAATTTCTTTAAGGCGTGGACTTTTGGTCAACTTGGGTCAAACCCAATAACCAAAGTCCAATCAAGGAGTAACCCCATAAGCCAAGAAATCAATTTAGGCCCATTAGGCCCAATTAAACTTTAAAGGTCCATTAGTCGCATTTGGGCTCTATGGAAGCGGTTTTGGGCCCAATTGGATCCAACCAATTTAGCCTAAACCTAACTTAGTACAACCAAGCCCAATAAGCCCAATTACAACACTTAAGCCCAATTTCACAAAATAGGCCCAAATAATTTAATTCCAAAATTCCAAATTTCTCAATTAAATTACTCAAAGTGCATTACACAATTAATTACCCAAATCAATATTTCCAAAACACAAATTTGTCTAATTAATCATGCTCATCAACAACAAAACATGTCCAACACATTTCATCAAAAATCAAACCCAATTACATGCTACAAGTCTCGGCAATATAGGGGTTTTTCAAATCGATTTCGATTTCAATCCAATTGAATCCACAATCAATATTTCCTGAATGATTTTAACTCATCCAATGAATCAAAAAATCAAAAATCCAAGACATTAGGGCACTCATCATTTTCGGCCAAGCCATGATTTTTGGGGAAAATTGTTCCAAACAAAATTTCATCAAATTGATCCAATCATTCCTCAATTAAAACACATTTAAGCATACTAAATCATCCAATTTCATTAAATCATGCTCAAAATCATTTTACCCAATTTTAGCCCTAATATATTTTCATGTTCAACCTTGCTCTGATACCATTGTTGGATTCTCTAAGCTTCCCAAGATCATTTCAAGCATTGAAAATAACATGCGAATACAACGAGGGAGTTGCGGAATACTCACATCGATCGATTGAGCGACACAGCAACGAACAAAATTCAGTTTCTGCTCATTGGTCCTCTCGGCAGTGGCAGTGAAACAGCCCACTGTTTTTGGCTTCAATCTTCCTCCATCAAGCTCCAAGCTTTGTGATTTGATTCCAAGCTCATGGGTGGACTTCCCTATCACCTTCGCATGTCCCCGTTGAATGCTAGCTCTTGTGATTTTTTGCCACAAAAATCCCACTTTTGCTTCCCATCTTCCCGGTTTTCTTGGCAGAAACCAGTGAAGAAATGACCCCAATGGCGTGAGAGAGAGAGAGAGGAAAGAGAGGAGAGTTGCGTGAGTTGTTTCTAATTTCTGTATCTTATACACAAATGTGAATTTCAAATTCATTTACAACGAATTTGGCTTTCAAAAAGTCAAGCAATCAATGCTTTCCATCAACTCACATCAAGTCACATCACTCAATCAATCAAGTGGCAAGTTGTCACATCACTCAAAGTGACTAATGATTTGACGCTTGATGCGACTAGCGATTTGACGCTTGATTTGACTTGCATGCCGCACTCGAATTCGAAATGCGAATACGCTTGTAAATAATTCCGGGCTCGGGTTCGCTAATTCCAAATTAACGAATTTTCCGTTGCGACGCAATTAAATGATTACGCCTAGCGAAATCACTATTTACGTCCCTAACGAATTAATTCTTAATTAACTCGTTTACCCGAATTAAAATCTAATTTTAATTCCGCGTCGAAATCCAATTTCGTATAATATATCAAATATATTATTTTATCGATTAATTCTAAATTAATTGTTCTCTCTCTTTAAATGATATTTTATCCCAGATAAAATATCTCCGCAATTAATCCCAGATTAATTTTCTCTCTCATCTAATTAATCCCAGATTAATAAAAGTGCGAGTCATACGTCATCGGTGAATCTTCGGGAAGTGACCCTTGAGATCCGCGGATATGTTGGCAGTATATTCGGTCGTTGGACTATCCGAACACGTAAGTACCTCGTACTATGTTTATACCGATTTACAAGACAAGGTTGGCTTCTAGCAAAGCGTCATGCCTACCCAATTCTCCAAAAATATCCTTAGAGGAATATAATGATCTATATCAGGCGTAGTATACGTAGTATTGCTTATTTCTGTCCAGTATCAGATGATCACGTGCTAGGCCTGGGGCTGGAATTGTGTCTGCCCCGTACGAAGCACATGTCGGATGTCTGGTAACTAGTCTCTATAATCGGATAAACATGACCTTGTCATTTTATCCCGATGACTGCAATACATAAGAGTACTAGTACTGTATCCTACGTGACCATCAACTCCATATGACTGAAGTGATACTTCCGTCTTGACATCACACCCAACACACTAAGATTCTTAATATACCCAATAAATGCGTACACAGAACCTGTTAAAGTCCTGGACGACCAAAACCAAAGTATATTGATTGTCGCAAGTATTAGCGGTGCAAGTCTCAGGTTAAGACCAAATACACCTACCCTGATTTCGGACTTCCATAGACACATAGTCATACTACCAATGGAATTCTGAGGGGGTCTATCCAGAGCGAAGCTGTTTCCCGTACCATCGGTAAAACACAACCTCCTATTACACTTGCATGAGTATCCTATACCCAAATATATGAGAACTATGTTGTTATGCCCTCATAACGCGTACAAGTGTAATACTAGTCTTTTACGTATTTATCGATATCCAATCTCGATAATACTCTGACTATGAATATTTAATGATTTATCCTTCGTGGATTGATACTGTCTCATATCATTCTCAATCCAGGAACAAATCATAAGGACCTCCTATCATTTATACATATGGGTGATCTAATCACAAATGATAAGATAGCAATCTCCTTTGTCACATAGTTAATTTGTACAACAACACCATGATTTGTACAAATAGTGACGCTATGGGCCATACTTGTCCAACAGAGTCACATTCTCAAATTTTGGGTTTCGGGTCAGAAGACCCAAATGACCTAACCCGACCTATGAACACCCATAATGGTGGCGAATAACTGCTCATCAGGACATGTCTCATTTATTACCATCTCATTACCAGTTGTAGCTTTATTCTCAAGTCACGACAGATGATTGCTACTTGATTTTTTATCCCTTTGTTATCTCGGATTTCCAAATCCAATTCTTGCAGTAGTGACACTTAGCGAATCCGTATTGGTTTGGCGTCCTTCTTTGCTACAAGGTACTTGATGGCTGAATGATCCGTGTAGACTATCATCTTTGGGCCCAACAAGTAGGAACATAACTTATCGAAGGCAAACACTAGCCAATATCACTTTTTTAGTTGTTGTGTAGTTAAGTTGTGCCTCATTCAAGCTCTTGCTAGCATAGTAAATGGTGTGAAAAATCTTCTCCTTATGTTTCCCTAAGACTGCATCAACTGTAAAATCACTTGCATCGCACATTTAAAGAAAAGTGTCCAATTTAGTGCTACTATGATGTGGGGTGATATTAACTTCTGTTTCAGGATCCCAGATGCTTGGTGGAATTCCTTGGTGAAATGGAAGGGCATGCCTTTCTCCAGTAGGTTTCACAATGACTTGGCAATTTTTGAGAAATCTTTGAAAAATCTTCTGTAGAACCTGTATGCCCAAGTAAACTTTGAATCCTCTTGACGGATGATGGTGGAGGTAGTTTTGCAATTGTCTCAATCTTCGCTTTATATCCTCAATGTTGGGATTTATGTCCTAGAGCTTCATGTATTGTAAACGGAATTGATTATTGTAATAATAATAAATGCATTATTTATTTTATCAAAGTTGTTTGATTTATATCGCATAATGTCCAATTGTCTTGTTTATCTTGATTACTCTTGTACCTTCAGACTTAGTGTATGTTTGATGCATAAGAGGATTTAAGTCTGGAGTTAGTAATCTAAATAGTCCATAAAGAGCAAATAAAGAGGGTACTTTTTTTTTCTGGTTTATCTATAGCTACGGTCTATTATATACTTGTATGACAACCTTGATCCGGGATCGATCATATAGTGACATGGGAATGGAGGCACCTTATATGTTGAGATCATATTGGACTGGACTCAGATAAATATGAATTTCTTTTAATATCCGTTAACCGAAGAATTTTATTTTATCTAATAGATGGTCATATATGAATTCGATTTTAATCCTAAGTGTAATACGAACTTCTGCATGACAGGCTATGTCCTTTGATTTACTATGGTGAGGTTGGTATTTCATTCCAAGCCAATAACTACGTATTTTGGGGATATAGTTTGGTATGTAGCTGGAAATATTTTATATAAATATGGAATTCACTCATTCTTATGAGAAGCAGAAGAATATCTCTTTTAAAAGTTGATTCGGGACATCGAGTTTTTAGTGGAATAACGCGGAGTTAATAATTCGTAATATTTGATTAAAGAGTTTAATTAATATTTCGAAATTATTGGAGCTCAGAACCATATGTCTATTTGGTCCCCGTACTAGCTCGATTAACTGTAGCAAACATAATATAATTATATTGTCTAATAATATGCTCACATTATATATATATATATATATATATATATATATATATATATATAATGAGATTAATAATATTTATTGTCACAAATGAAAACTATGTTAAATTAGTTTAACTTAATGTTTTCTAGATTTCTTTGATTATGAGATAATTAAGTTAGTAATAATTATGAGATAATTACTACAACATAATTGAAGGTAATTTAATCATTATTAAGATAGTGATTTTTATTTACCTTGAAGACAAAGCCATATGGCTTGCCATGCTCTCCAACTTATTATGTCTATTAGGTGGCATGTATACACCTAATAGTTTTGTCATTAGCTAATCCATTTTTATGTTTTGGTATGGCCTCCATATTTATGTGTTTTCCATTGGAAGAAAGCATTAGATGCTTAATGACAAAGTCATTGTCTTTAGCTTATCATTTCTTATGCTTTGGTATGACATTCACATTTTTGTGTTGGCCATTACGAGAAAGCATTAGATGCTTAATGATAAGGTTAGTTGGCTTGTGTAAGAGAATATAATCTCTACCATTTCTCTCACTTCCAAGATTAACGTTTTTGAATTCATTCACACAAGTGCAAATGAGAGAAAATAAAGAGAGTTCAAACATTCACAAGTGTTGTGAGAGTGTTTGAAATTCCAATAGCCAAACACCATTGTGACATCCTAATTCTCTAAATTGTTTAGAGTTTAATCTTTGTGAGTGAAGCCTATACTTCGGTTTGTTGATTTCGAGTCATAGTTCGGAAGATCGAGTGGTTGATCCAAGCGTTGGACATCAAAGGATTGATTTCGGCTACTACAACAAAGGAAGAAGGCAAAGAAAATTTTAAAGATCCATACCAGAGTCGGTGCCCACACAAGCAACTTTCGCCGAACTAAAGAAAGTCATTCCTATAACTGGCATCGATAGCTTAAAAGTTGAAAAGTTTTCTTAACCCTTCTCATTTTAGTTTTTATAATTTATATCAGATATAGATTAATAAAATGCATGTTGTGATGAGTAGGCACAATTAGATTAATGAGATGAATGGTTTTAATGTTCATGTGATGATTGTTTACTTTAGATTCATGTGATGAATGTGTTGCGTTGATCGTTAATTTTTCCGGCTCTTATTTTTAGCATTGGAAATATAAGACCATAAGGTTATATTCTTTCAAGTGTTGTAAGTTTATTTCCTTTGTAATAAGTCATTTTTGTAATCCTATTTGTAATTTAGAGGAGCTGATGCCGCAAAGGACTTTTAACGGAGAAATTTCGCGTGAAACTCAACAACACTACATGGAAGAAGATTTGAAGACCAATGGATACTTTGGATTTATTATACTAATTAGATTAGCATAGAAAAATAAGAGCCCAGTCAACGCAATTTGAAATGTGATGAATTTTTGAAATTCAGCCCCTCGAAACAGAAGTGCGGCGCGACGTGCATCTTTTTGCGTCGCGATGCGAGACATTCCAGTAGCTACTGGTTTGCTTCTGCCTCACGCGCGTCGCTACGCAACGCAGAGCTGATACTTTTCCAGTTTATGTTTTTTCGGTGTCGCAACGCCCACCAGTTTGCTTCACGACGCCCATGTCTGGGTATATATGTATGTTTTAAATAGTTTATTAACATGTCATTTAGCCTAGGGTGTCTACTCTTACATTTTCACATGCCATAACATGAGATATACATGATATTCTAGTCATAAAATATGATTTTATGTAATTTAAAAATTGAATAAGAATATGAGATGCATGCAAATAAATTAATAAGATTAGTTGGTTTAAGGGTTTAAAATTACGAATTCAATTTTTATAAACAAATGGAACTTATGAGTACATTATTTTCCTTGGTATATCGGATGGAAATCCGGACGTAAATTCCATAGCCGATTCCGAATGAACGGTAATATAGTCTGCACTCAGGATATAATATTACGTACCTTTGGAATAAATAATGTATTTTTATCGATTAAATGGTTTATTGACATTTGGTCCGTTCGTTGAATTCTAAATTTTAAAACCTATTAATGGACTAATAATTTAAGAGTTAAGTTGATTAGATCACTAAAGCAACTTGATTAAATTAGTTTAATTAAGTTAATTGATTAGTAAAGACTAATCAGGATTAGTGTATAAAATTTTAAGAGTTAAAATTGGTGACCGGTGTTTTCACACGCGTATAACGCAAGCGCACGTATCGTCCAAGTAGTATAAAAAGTATCGATCCCACGAGGACTTAATACCTAATCTATTAATTTTATGAGGTTAAATGATTACTAGTATCTAACAATTTGATTGATTGATTTGAAATGGTGATGATTCTAAATTTAAAAACAAGTAAATAAAATTGCACGAAAGTAGGTTTAAGAAAATTCAATATTAAGAAACTATTTAGGGTTGTGAATCTTTCCAATATCTTTTAAAAGATGAAGTGGTTATTTCATGTTTGTGTAATATATCGGTTTACTAACTTGGAACACGAAATTATGCGAAAGCCTCTGTCGATGGTCAGACGTAAATACCCAGTATAACCCAATTGAACCATATCTCTATGTTAACCAAATTACCCGGATTCATTAAGATTAAGTTCCAATTAAGGTTACCCCTGCCCGACAGGTATATGTCTATCCTGTAAGGAAATCTATTAAAGGGTTATCTATCCACAAGGAAGATCGTGGGCTATTAAGTCTAAGGTTGAAACCTAAAATTCCTTTGTCAAGTTTATTTTAGATTTACCAGATCAATCTTATTAGTGGCCAGTTAACAAGAAGCATTAAATTAAGACTTAATAAGTAAACCTTTAAATTACCCTAACTATAAAATAACCCCTTATAAATCGGTGATATTAGAATTCATCACAACCCCAGATAACTAACTTAGTTACGACACATAACTAGAGCTAGTAAAAACTTCAAAGTAAAAGACATAAAGTAAAATACTGAAAAGTAAAATGCTAGAAAGTAAATAAAGAAAATTACAATAAAATAAAATGCTAGAGTAAGAGGATCCACTTTTATCACTACTAATTTAGATATCTCCCTTAATATAATATATTAACTTGTGATGATTTTACCAACCAGCCATATAGGCGGTAACTTGATTAAGTCAAATTAAGTCCGACCTTCCATAAAGGCAGTATCAATATTTGTCCATAAACCAACCATATAGGCGGTAATTACCAACCGACCAACTAGGCGGTATCCAAGCTTAGTCAGGTTAAAACCAATTTATAATGAATTACCAACCGACCAATATAGCGGTATCCTCATTAAGTCAAATTTTAATTAGTGAATATATTATAATTAAGGGAGATTAATTTAAATAGTAATAATAAAAGATTTACCTTTCACCATAGCAGGGGGAAGTTACCTCCTCATAGCTGAATAGTAAAAACTGAAAAAGTAAAGAAAGTAAATTACTATTACAGAACGTAATTAGAATTAATTACAAAACTGAAATTAAAAGAAACTAGATATAAAACTCCATATTTACATCATAGAATTCAGAGAGAAATGTACATCTGAAATAAAAAAAATGAGCTGAATTTATAGGCCTCGTGTTGGACAGTTATGACCCATAGCGTCACTATTTGTACAGATCATGGTGATTGTGGGACACAGAAACTGGACGACGCATGCTGTCCCGGGCTCGCGGCCCGGTTGGGAGTACGGAGTAGCCACGGGGGACTAAACCGGAGAATAATGGAGTCGCCACCCGGTGTGAACTGGGAAAATGAGATTTAAGGCCGCACTCACCCCTCGCAAGGGAAAACCTCAAACCGTTGGGTTCGGAATGGTCCCTTACTTATGTCACTTGTAATGAAAGGATTTGTGTAATAATTTAATCAAGCTTAAGTAACACTTATTTCCAAGAGTATCATGCTTCTAAATCCATATGCACAAAAATAAAACTTACACCTGAATTTACATATATTTCACATCTAAGATTGCATGCTTGAAAATACATCAAAGTAGCAATGAACATACGACTTCATTGGCATATTGTATTCAAAAAAACACAAGCACACACATTAACCGCACAAGCACACATGTGAGCACTTTTCCAAGTGGTACGTGGAATTGTATCCCAAGTACAGACCGTACTACCGTCCATTCGGAATCGGCTACGGAATTTATGTCTGGGTTTCCATCCGATATACCACGAGAAATAATACTCAAATGCTATCATGACATGGATATATAAATTGTAATACGTTAAACACATTGTACTCATACATGTGAGGAATACAGATGAATGATACCTACACAATCTTGCGTAACACAGAGAAGCAATCAGATTCATCATACGAAGCGATAGCTACTAGGAACAATTATGAATGAAATCTGATGAAAAGGACTCAGTTCAGTGGGTGCGCGTTCGTGTAGCGTTCGAGAACGCGTTCGAACGGTAAACATAAGGTTCGCGTTCGTATAGTGTTCGAGAACGCGTTCGAACGGAGCCAGACCTGATGCATGAAACACTAAGAAATGCGTGCGCGTTCGCGTAGCGTTTGAGAACGCGTACGAACGGTAAACAGAAGGTTCACGTTCGTATGGCGTTCGAGAACGCGTTCGAACGGAACCAGACCTGATGCATGATGAAACTAAGAAAATGCGTGCGCGTTCGCGTAGCGTTTGAGAACACGTTCGAACGGTAAACAGAAGGTTCACGTTCGTGTGGCGTTCGAGAACGCGTTCGAACGGAACCAGACCTGATGCATAATGAAACTAAGAAAATGCGTGCGCGTTCGCGTAGCGTTTGAGAACGCGTTCGAACGGTAAACAGAAGGTTCACGTTCGTGTGGCGTTCGAGAACGCGTTCGAACGGAACCAGACCTGATGCATGCAACACAATCATAGACAAACAAATCCACAATGTGGGACCTCACGTATCCGATTGAACTCATCTCGCATCCAATCGAGTATACACCAATCGGCGCGGCAAAGCATCGTGGTAAAGGGTTTTAACCCCTCCAAATAGGAGACATTTCATCGCACTTACTAAGCCCATGCGCTCAATTGAATCATGCATACAAAGAATTAAAAACAATAATATCAAACTTAGTATGCCCGATTGAACGTATCTTGCATTCAACCGAACACACATCAACCGGTGCGGCAAAACATCGTGGTAAATGATTTTAACCCCTCCAAGTAGGGGACCTTTCATCGCACTTACTAAGCCCATGCGCTCGATTGAATCACGCATACAAAAGTAACATGCAGAACTCAAATGACGAAAAATAAATAAATCAAAACAATATAAGACAAAAGAAAGCGTCATTTACTCAAGCGGTACGTGGAGTTGTATCCCGAGTACAGATCATACTACCGTCCATTCGGAATCGGCTATGAAATTTATGTCCGGGTTTCCATCCGATATACCGCGAGAGTTGACACATCTTTCGTTTTATTCCAAAGCCACAACATACCATATCTCATAATCCATGCATATTTATCTACTCAAGGGCCACAACATGCATTTCAACATAGCAATCGTGCAAGCAATATTCAATAAATAACATAAATAAAACAGAAAATGAAGGTGGAAAATACCCTCAGGTCTAACCTTTTATGTCGACTTTCGAACTCGCGTTTCACGGCCGTCGGAAGGGCTATCACACCGCTACTTCTCCGGTTCACTGGTTTAGCGTCTTGGCTCACTGTTTTGCTATTTTGCTTGCTGTTTGGCCTCCGTTTTGCTGTTGTTTGGCCTCCACTTTGCTACTGTTTCCTCTGTATTTCTGCTTGCTGTTCAGGTCACTGTTTTGGTGTTTTAATGGATTGTTTTGGGTGTTTTTTGAAGGCTTTAAGTGCAGTTTTTTAGTTACTGTTTTAAGGATTAAAAGTACATTTTTTTTAGTTACTGGTTTAGGTAATTTTAGGGACTGTTTTAAGAGGATTTGGCTGCTGTTTTGGGGGTGATTCGGGCTGCTGTTTTGGCGTGTTTTAGGAGGTGTAGGGGCTGCTGTTTTCGGTGGAAATGGGCTGCTGTTTGGGGGTGTATTTTCGGTGATAGGTTTAGGGGATGCTGTTTTCGGTTGTGGAGTGGGGGAGATGAAGAGAATTATTTGTGTTTTTGTTCTTGCTATTGCCATGAGTGGCTAGGACTCTTGGTGTTGTGATTTTCCTGTAAGTCTTGTGTATGAGCTAGGGGAGTGCATGTCTTGGTTAGGGGTTGCTTATATAGAGAAAGGTTAGAGCTACTCCTTGTCTCACAAGGAAGGGATTTTGGCATTAAAATGAGGATTTGATTTGGTATTCAACAAGGAAAGGCTTAGATTGAGGGGGGACAAATCTTGGCTAGATTAGGAATACAAAATATTTAATTTGTTATGATTGATTTTAATTAGGCATGATATTTGTTAAGTTTGGTATATAATATATTTGATTTATATTTATTAGGCATGCAATTTCTTTAATTTGTGTAAGTATTTTTATTATTTTTGTAGGTGATTATTTAGATTTTATTTGTTTTATTTAATTTGGTATATGACTTAATTAATTATTTTGTTTAATTACATTATCTAATTAATATTTAACTTAATATTTAATTTAATTTGGGTGTGTTTTAAGTGGGCTTGGGCTAGGCTAGGGTGCATGAGGCTAACAGCAAAACCAGAAATGCCGATACCGTTCGAACGCCAATTCGAACGCGACACGAACGCTCGCAATCTGCCTGACGTTCGAACGCGTTTAAGAACGCAGCACGAACGAAAACAGTGAACACGTGAAACGACTTTGATAGCATACTCATCCTGAATTTCCCCTTCCGACGTTCGTTTCCCACGGCTCCCGTGACTTAAAAGGTAGTGCCTTCAACTGAGACTCATCATCGGGTTTCACATGCAAAAATGCAATGCCTACAGTCGCCCCCACTTTGATGGGACGCGCCACGTGTCGCACTCTGGTTGGCTGCTTCAGATTCTTATCCGATGATGTGGTGATGTGGATAATTGACTCAATAATTATGCTGATGTGGCGATGACGTGGTGATGACGTGGCAATGACATGGCGACACGTGGCGAAAGTGATTGTCGACACCGTACGATTGTGA
>SKCR01040046.1:0-60370 GCA_019454045.1 Zanthoxylum bungeanum
GGCCGTGAAAGTCAGGATTGCAGAATATGAAGAAATTTTATGGTTAAATTATCCCACATTCCCTAAAAATAGTACTCGTGATTTATTAATCTTTGAACACCCTCTCCTTACAATGATAAGTTTTATCTACCAGTCTAACATTAATATCTAGAACTGGTAAAATATGACACGATACATTAATCCGATACCGATAATTGATATGGGTGATCAAAATTTTCATTTTTATTAAATAAGTTGTGTCAGTATCAACCCTATTAATAACCTTGTTGAGTTTGGATTTTAAATCTTTGACCTAACTCGTTATGACACTATTACATGTACTTATTTATTTTTTCAAAATTATGTGAAGATTATTGTAATCAACACTCAAATGTTGACATGAATTTCGTTATTTTGTGAATATGAACATTTTTTATGATATCCTATTTTGTTGAATTTTATGTAGACTTAAATTTTGGTGGTGTAATATTTTTAATGGACTTTGATGGTCTTTATAAACTATGGATTTTTATAATTTTGTCTTTTTTGATTTAAGGTGTTATTAAATATTTAATTGTTTTTATTTTTTTCATTTTAATAGAGATATATATTATATTTATGTAATTTATATTAAGTGGGTCAACGGGTGATATTCATATAAATCGATTTAAATTTATATTAAACGAATTAGTGGGTCACCTATTTATCTTCCGTGCTGGGTTAAAATTTTCATTTTTTAACATGATTAATAAATAGATCATGTTTGGGTAAGCCTAAATTTGACACAATACGACACGAACACAACCCGATGATCCATTTTGTCACCTCTACTACTGCTAATAAGATTGTCACTTTCCCAGTTACCTCTACAGTTTATTCATTCTCATTTTTGATTAGAAGAAAAGGACAGAGATGTGAAAGAAGTAAATACTTGATAATCAAAAACAACATATGGGTTCAAAGAGAAACTTTAGCTTTGTGCCCAAAAAAGACTCCCGTGATAATGATGATGAAGTAAAGGAAACAAGTTGGTTCTTAAGCTTGCAAGCATGGGAGAGTTGAAAGATTGCATTTACAGAAGAAAACTGGAGAGGTAACTGATATGAAAGTAACACTCTCTCCTTTATGCAAGTTTTGAGACTGGCTACATTGGCAGTTCCATTGTCAAGGAGATGTTATATTACAATCATTTAAGAAATCATAAAACCATGTATTGCTTAGTCTAATCAACAATGGAGATTGAACACCCAAGGGATGAAGCTTGGTATATGTGTCTCTCTTCAGCCATGCATGCTGAGACAGCTTTGACACATATATTATTAAATTCAACATCAATATTTCAGTCTCAAGTTCAGATTCTGGATTCTGGTATTGAACACAATGCCAAAAACGATAAAAAAAAAGACAAGACTGCAGCTTCGTCCTTCACGATCTGTGTATTCGACTTGACAAGCAGTCAGGTTGTGCATGTCGCTGCCAAGCTATAGACAGTGTCGCATTATGGTTTACGAAGAAGTGTCCACAGGTGTGTCGGGTTGCGCTCCCCATTCAGTCCAAGATCCATCATAGACAGCAACATCATGCTTCCCAAGTCGATGCAAACCCTGGAAAAATAAGAGCACCCAACATTTCAATTTCCTCCAGGATAGCAATTTCAAAAGAAGAATTATTCCAGCAGTACAAACAGTACAAAACAGTTTATCATCTTGACCTGGAATGCAAATGTTCTACCAGTTCCGTTTTTCTATCTAGTGAAAAATTCTTCCTAGTTTTGAAAACTATTTACTTTCATCAAGAACCTAGCTTTTCATGGCACGTTTGTGAGCCTACAAACTAGGCAACATTGCTAAAGGTCAATAAATTCCACAATGTACAAACTTCTGATATTCTTAAACCAAACAAAGCTTTTTCCATCTAGGAAACTTGTAATATCTTAATTAAAAAAAAAATTTCCATGTGTTGAGAGTTCTCAGTTAAGCCCAATGCCAAAATTAATAAGAGTATGCAGAAAGTAGAGAGGATATAATAATTTCCTTGTGCTTCATAACTTTAATGTGTGTGTGTAATTTCCATAGAAAAGAGTTAGGAAGAATACCAATGCAAGGACACAAGCAGTTACACCAGTGCCGCATGAAGTTACAAGAGGCTTCTCCAATGAAATGCCTGCAGAAAAACATGCCATTAGGCAATAGCTGAATATTGCTGAGCAAATGCGTTAGGGCAAGATTAACCATTTGCCGTCAAGTTAAAATCAATAAGAATAAATTTGAAGGCATTGACAGAGAGATAATAGCATTCATCACTACCAGTAATTGCAAGTGTAGAAAATATAGCAAATTCATAATATTACACTGATATAGTCATTATTCTTCAGCTAATTGTTTTCTAGCATCCCTACGTGTGAATTCCATTGGTGATATTCCTAACCCTCAATTGGTAAGACTACTTGGGCTTCAAAACACTTATGGAATGACTAGATGATGCTTAAATGAAAGAAATTAAGAAATATGGCTCTCTTCAACAACGTGTTGACTTCTGAGAATTTTGTGGAGGTCCATACCTTCTTGCTCAAATCGTTTCTTAAGCTCATCTGCTGGCAAGAGTGTCTGGGAAGCATCCAGCATCTGCAAAAAGCAAAAGATGTTGATGAACCAAACCATTTGTGCATTTTTTTAAGTAGAACTTTCGGGTCATATTCAGCAAGATAATTAGATAAGCTCAGAATGGAAAAGTAAAAGAATATAGGAGAACCTGTGAACACACATAATTAGAAAACAACCCATAATTCATTTATTAACAATCTAAAAGGTATATAATCACTTTATTAACTCTAATCCATAGACTCCACATAATCCACTCCGGATTCCTATTGTTTCATAATTGCCACTCAACAGCTGTGGGAGAGAGAATTGAAGCGTGTAGACTACCGATTGCTCTAATAGATTCAAAAGGACATGAAGCATACCCTACTCAAAACGTTTTTAAACAACTTTACATGCTATCAAGGCAGTTCCATTTACATCACCAAATACCATGCTGTCAAATACAGCATTAATTATTTATTGAAATTAAAGTATACTTCTAAATTTGACAAAATCTATGTGCTGACTCAAGCCCCCAAATCCTCAGGATTTAGAAATAACTGCATTATATAATTTGAAATTCAGATCCTAAATCCACATCCCAATATCATATAAAACCCTGAAACAGCCTTTAAAAAAATATATATTAAGGTAGATAACTAGCACCAATCCATGAGTCCTAAATTCTACTCATGCTGCTTCATCAGGTCATAATATAACTATAGGGACCATGTGAAAATTTGATCGCTGGTTACCTGGGGAAAAGGAATGCACTTGCTGCCAGGTACATGGCCACTCCTTATGCCCTTGCGAGGTTCAGGGGAACCACCATCAAACCTGCAACAACAACAAACTCCCACCAAATAATAATAATAACAACAAAATAAATCATAACAAGGAGGTTATCAATTTATGGTAAAAACTATTGTTTCTCAATAGTTGAACTGATTCAATTTCCAGCTAAAATTAATTTTGTGGACTGAGAATATATTGTATCATTGAATTCAAGTCTGACTGGTCATCCACCAAGCTTTGAGCCTCTGACTGCTTTACTGGACAGATCATATTACTTTTTTTTTGGAAACGTTGGAAACCCCGCCGCCAAACCACCAAACCCGGGCTTAAGCGGAGCAGGTAAAACTCCCGGTTGCCCCAGGATCTTACAAGAAATGCACCACTTGGACTCGAACCCAGGACCTAACAACCAAATCCTAGGCCCTTTGCCACCAAGCCACACTCCTTGGGGGCTCGGATCATATTACTTCCTAGCATTAACTTGACAAGCCTTGACCCAAAGTGGCCTTCAAGCCCACAAGGGCTAGAATTCATTTGACCCAGCCCACCCATTAGACACCTCTACTTCCAGAAGTTATCTTACATCGAATATAGGAATCACCCAATCTTTGATAACTCCAATCATTATTATGCAGAGAAGCCAGGATTCTAATTTGAATCTAGATTTCACTGGTCTTGGACAAGTCCCTGTATTCCGGTGTTAGAACTCCCAAAGATTTATGTTTTAGCAATTACAAAATAAATATATAACGCGTCTTGTATCTTCTTTGTAAATATTTGTGGTCAGTTATTTTTATTCAATTTTCAGTTATTGAATCATATTTTACCACTCTTGCAGTATAATCAAACCCACAAAGTTGGCTCTGTAGAGGCAACAGAATTCAATCAACCCAGTAGATTGGCGGTCTGTCTTGATAATCTTTGGCTCATGGTTTGATATCTTTGAGAAAATATAGTAGGTCTAAATTTGGGACTGACCACGAGTTTGTTGAACCAAGAGAACGAGAATCACGCACATCCCATTTATTTTTCTTATAAAGCAAATATTACCATATCAAGATAAAACAATTACAAGAGCAGAATAGCACAGAAACCAATCACAAAAGAATGTTCTTACCTGGCTTTTGAACGAGCATCTACGAGTTGGCGAGTCCCTTCCTCAATATTTCTTTTAACCTGGTGAATGGAAGAGACAAATCAGCTACCATATAATTGTATCGAAATTTTAAAAAGTGTGTGTGTGTGTGTATATATATTTATAGGATGAAATTTGAAAGTATATTAGCAAAATAGCTACAAAAACACAACATCCTCGTACAATAACTGTGTTGTAATGTCAATTTTTGGAACTCACCTATTTACTGTGAATGTCAGTATCCGGGGGTCAAGAAAAATTAAAAGTAGCTCATACCACTTCATATAAATGGGTCTAGAATCATGAACTGTAATTCAGACATACCACAGTGGTATATTATTTCTAGATATTGCAAATTTTCCTCTTTGATATCCTAATCTTTACTACATTTACAATGTCGATGAAAATAGGCATCTTTTATACACCAAGACGGCATTGTTCAAAATGAAATCTGACCTGCTCAAGCGTCCAGATAAGATGTGGCTGAAATTTCGTTTGAAATGTGATTGGCCCAACCTGCAATACAGAGGTGTATGAGATAAACCAGTTGCAGCAAGGATTCAAAGGAGGAAATAAATTACCAGATGAATCTAAATAATGTAACTTATTGCGCAATGAATATGAGATATTTGTTCTGACATAAAAATTCAGATTCAAAAGATACTATAATGTTTCACATTTGAGTGAAAACTCGGAATGCGGTGAGAGACGGTCATCTGCATGAGGGGAGGCGAGCATCCTCAAGCGGTCGAGGCGACAGCCTCAATCCGAACACGAAAAAATTAAAAGCATCAAAATAAATCATTCACAACAAATCCATATCAACTAATACAAAAAAACATCCATCAAAACTAAACAAAATGAAACATAAAAAAAATAGCTTCATGAAACAAAATGACCGCTAATCTCTAAATAGGCTATCATTTGTGTCTAATAGCATGAAATGTGGGTCTAAAGTGTCATCCTCAAAAAAGTCATCATCATATATAACTTGTAACCAAACCAAACAAAGTTTTTTCCCACTAGGTGGGGTCATTTACATGAATCTTTTGACGCCATTATGTTCTATATGAGATCATTGATTCATCAAGATCCATAAAATCTAGATCTCTTTTATGGTTTTGTCCATGTCAACTTAGGTCTCTTCCCTTTCCTCGCTTAAAATATGATATGACAGCACCATTGCTCTCATTTTCTCACCAGATCACTTAAAAGTCTACGTTGGATACATCCAAACCATCTAAGCATTATTTCTCTCATCTTCTCATCATTCGGTGCTATACCCAATTTCTTCCTAATTACTACATTTCTAATTCTGTCTTTCTGAGTCCGCCCACACATCCATCTAAGCATTCTCATCTCACATACCCTCATTTTTTGGGCATGTTGAAGCTTTATTGCCCAGCATTCTGTTCCATAAAACATTGCAGGTCTCACGAGGGTCCTATAAAATTTGTCTTTAAGTTATAAAGGAATGTTGCGATCGCATCTAGTTGTTAAAGGTGAAAGGTGCACCAAGACGCCAAGGTACTCTTGGGCGTGTTGTTATTGCCCAACATTCTGTTCCATAAAACATTGCAGGTTTCACGGCTGTCCTATAAAATTTGCCTTTAAGTTTTAAAGGAATGTTGCGATCGCATCTAGTTGTTAAAGGTAAAAAGCGCACCGAGACGCCAAGGTACTCTTGGGGCCTAGGCACAAAACGCAAGATGAGGCGCGCACCTGATTGAAGTGAGGCGCACCTTGAATTTTTTTTTTTTAGCTTTTATATCAATTTCTCAATTGGAATAATTTATATAAATTGTATTTAATTAATTTATCCTATAAATTTCAACTCAGTAAGTAAAATAACAATCATATCACATGGGTTTTTATTATTTCACGTTTTCATTTTTTTAATTAAAAAAAAAAATTCAATGAGGCACACCACTAACGCACCTCGCCAAATAGGTGCAGTGAGGCGATGCGGCAGCGCCTCAATGAGAGGCGCGCCTAAGCGCACGTCTAGGCACGCCTTTAACAACTATGCGATCACATAAGACCCTAGAAGCACATCTCTATTTCCTCCAGCCCGACTGAATTCTATGCGTAACTTCTCGATTGACTTCTCTCTTTTTGAAGGATAGACCCGAGGTACTTAAAACACTTGCTACTTGAGTTTGGTTTATTATTTATGCGGCATTACCTCTACGACCTTTGTTAAATTCACACATCGTGTGTTCTGTTTCTAACCTACTTGGTCGGAGGCCTTTAGCTTCAAAGGTTTTTCTCCACATCTCAAGTTTAGTCTCTACATCTTCTTTATACTCATCCATCAATACTATATTATCAGCAAATCACATACACCGTGGCACCTCATCTTAGATATCTTTATAAATAAATTTAGAAATAAAATAAATCAATTAATTAATAAAAAATTATAACTAATAAATAAATATAACATAAAATTTTGGTTATTTTTAAAGATAATAATTATTTTTTCATTTTCCGCGAGGCATCGAGTCGAGCTACCTTGTCAACAACACTGACAGATTAGACTTCAAAATTGAAAATTTTGTTTTTTGTAGTTTTTTAGTCTATAAAGAAGCTCTAGTTGGGACAAAGCTATCTTATATAATTTTTTATATTTTTAAAAAATAGTAACTTTAGAGCCTTCGGGTCGAGGCGTCCACCTCCAACAGCCTCAGACCGCACCAACACGAGGCGTCACGAGGTGGCCGAAAAGGCGCCTCCAGGTGCACCTCAGATGGAGTTTTCAAATTATACGTCGGACCTTCAATCACATAAATCAACAGCTATAGCATAACTAAGTTAAAATTATGAACTTACTACATGTCCCTGATATACTTTCTCTATCGCCTCACTTGCAGCACTAGCTTTCAAAATAGCATCACCACAAGCACTAGATTCGACATCATATCCAGAAGCACGCCATCTTGGCAGGCCTCCATCTAACACCCAAACTCTGTCATGCCCAAAGACTCGAAACATCCTTTTCATTTAATAAACAAGAAGACATTGATTAGTTCATTTTTCAAAAGCATAATTCCATACCAAGATTCAGCGAAGTTAGCAACTCACCACCAGACACGAGCCGCACTAAAAATTCCCTTCCCATCATAAACAACCAACCCATCTTTATTCTGTATACCAAGGGCAGACACAGCAGCAGCAAAAGCTTCCTCTGAAGGTAACATGTGTGGCAACTGATATACAAGATTATATTTCTGACGTTAAATCTCTCATACATCAACCTGAACCATCTGGAAAATGGTTTAAAACTTCAAGAATTACATGATATGGCAGAAGTAAACTTCTGCAGTCAAAGAAAGATGATGTCTATATAGTTAATAACAAACAAAAGAAAGAGAAGGGCACTCACATTTGTAGTTTGATCCGCTATACCATCCACATCAAAGAAAAGGGAACCAGGAATATGAGCAACCTGTTTGTGGTGTGGGGGGAATATGTTAGCCAACTACATTGGAAGAAAGTTGAAACATTGAAAGAGTATAACAACTTTCTCAAGTGATATTACAAGTTTTAACAATTGGATAATCAATTCGTGAAATTATCTACATTGCCTTGTGAATGAACATTAAATAGATTCAAATGAGTTCATAGACAGCACCTGATACTCTTGAATAGGGTTCCTCTGCTCATTTGGCATGTACCAGGATGCATCCAAAACCTACAATATCAACAATAATATAAAAATCAACGTCTAGAATCTAAAAGGTGCAAGTAAATTGCATGTACTGCTACACAGATTCCAAATATGTACACAGGAAAACAGAAACATTATGGGCAGTTTCAGAATCGCCAAGGCTTTTGTAGCTGGTTGCCAATAGACGATAATAAGCCAAAACAGGTACCTTCAAATCGGGTTCCCTGAGGTTAGTATGGAGCCAATCAACAGAAACAACAGGTTCCTTGGGGGACACGGAAAGTGTTGAATAATCAGCTCTCCTTCCAGTCACTAAGGAAGCCATAACACGAGGAGCCTGACGAGTTGATGTTTTCAGTGTCAGATGGGTGTGGTTAGGCCTTGAGTAAAATAGATTCTTCACATAACAAAGATTGTAGAAGATAAAATTACAATTAGTAAACTATCACAAGAATTAACAGATGTGAAAGCAACAGTTGGATAAATTAATAAACATATATAATTTCTTTTCCATATATCCTACATTTAAAAAGCTCATTTCTTTCCAGAGTAAATTTTAACTTCACATTCAAAGAACTGTGAGAATAAAAGATAGCCATGACTTCATGTGTCCACAAAATTAACAAAATAATAATGCTGAAAAAGTTTAAATTAACAAAATAATAATGCTGAAAATTTGAAACTGATCACTGCTGATGCTACAAAACTTAGCTAATAAAATATTAAACATTTATCAACAGGTGACTCAATTGATGCTAAAACCCTCGTCATAGCCATAACAGCAATTCAAAACCCTATTTTCCACACGAAATCACCACTAAAACAGAAACCCCACTAAACAAAATCGATTTTTTTTAGCACGTGTACCAAAAAAAATACCCACGAAGCAGAGCCAATAAAACAAGCAAAGGAACCGCAAAATCAATCAATCCAGATGAGAATTGAGAGAATAAAACAGATTCATATAGTGTTTTGGGACTTACATTGAGGAGAGAAGTGAAAACCTGGGGCTTCGGTGAGTTAAAGAGGGAGGAGTGAACCCAGCGGCGAGTGAAAAGTGATGATGCCATTTACTCACTCATTCAAAGAACCATATAAGAGAAGAGAGTCTGCTGAGACAAGTGCCTTATTTGTGTAAGCTTGGCGAATCAAAGAATGCCAAAACGGGACCTAATCGTTTGTTTGTGCTTATGATTTGATTGCTTTTACTTCTTGGATTGATATGTTTCATGTGTAGCCACTGCTACTGGCACTGATTAGAGTCAGAAATTAGAGACGGCCAACAGGACACGGCTGTACTTGCTGGATGGGGACAAGGAAAAACACAAACGAGGTGTCATTATATATATATATATTTTTATTTATTTATTATTACAGTTGCGTTTGATATATTGAAACATTTATCATTCACCTCCTTTTCTTAGGTACCGAGTGGCTCTCTGTAACACGACCTGTAAAGCTAACACGAATTAGCAAGGTTTGAACCGACCTAAAATAATGATAGTGTGCTAAAGTGGTTGAATTATGGGATTCTTTTTAAAATTAGACCGGACCGATCGGTTGATTCGGTCAAATTAAGAATCAATTATGAATCTGCATTGGTTGAACCATAAAAATCGAGTTGGAAAAAAACTGATCAAAACTAATGAAATCGGTGAATCGGATGAGCCGATTCTTAACCAAAAAAATTAAATCAAAAAATTAAAATTAATATTTTTTAATTAATTAAAATTAGTTATGACGTTATTCGGTTATGTCGGTTCAACCAATCGAACCAATGACTTATTAAACCTTTTATATCATTGGTTCAATAATCACTGATTCAATTTTTAAAATAAATATTCATGTGAATCATACTAATTGTGTGGAGTTCGGTTTCGTGTTTCAAAGTCTCTATAGGTCAACTCGTTTATGATTCGATTAATTTTGACTATTTTTTTAATATATTAAGTGCTTTGTTTAGGGTCTGTTTAGTTTAATTTTTCAATTATAGCTTATTCAAGTAAATCTTTATCTAAAAGAGTTTTTAGAAATAAAGTTTTTAATTAAAAAAAACAACAAATTTAAGTGTTTGGTTGTGAGTGATAGCTTTTATTAAAAAAATATAATTTTATTTAATTGGACCAGTTTTTTAAAGTTGTTTTATAAAATAAATTAAATAATATTTTTAAATTAAATAAGGGCATTATTCATAATTTAACATTTAAAAAAAAAAAACTTTGCAAGCTCTACTTATAAAAGCCCAAATTTTAAACTTTTGCTAGTATAGACAAAATAATTTTTTTTAATCCTCAAAAACTCTACTTCAAATACAACCAAACACTATCAAAATTAATGAAAAAAGTTTTTGAGATTAAAAAAATCTTTTACATGTACCAAAAATCATACAAAACAAGCATTTAGGGTCCGTTTGATATAACATTTCAAACATACCTTCTTCAAGTATAGCTTTTACTAATATAGCTTTTAAAAGTATAATTTTTTATTAAAAAAAATAAGTGTTTGGTTGTGAGTGCTAGAGATTGCCAATGGGCCGACCCGTTAAGATAAGGCTCACTTGTGCTAGCAAGTCGGCCCGACACTGTTAGGGTTGGTGCTCGGAGTGTCAATCCAGATCGTATTTATGTCCGATTCATGAATACGAACAATTCCATTTTTCCATAATATTACTTACTTAATGGTTGTACCTTTTGCTTTTATATACATATTCGATCTAATTATGATTAGATTGAAACTAAATATGATTTAGTGATATGTATATATTAGACAAAGACCCGATACTATATTTTGTAGTGCACAATTACAAAGTAATTTGTAATTGACATTGAGAAGTGTCACTACTAGAAATATATTATCAAATAAAGTTAATGGTCAAGATTTACTAATACGGGTCAGTTAGTAAAATCCGCTGAGACCAGTACATGTCATATATCGAGACTTGCTCCAATGGTTTATCCCAATGAACCATGAGTCTTGGGAGACTCGTATAGACGTGTAGGTGTTTATTTGATAAACACTGAACGACTCACCGAAGATTTCCTAATAGATAGTACACCAACGTCAATAGGAATATTCTCGAGTCGAGTAGGATAGTAGTCCTTCGACTTGAGATACCAATGTGGATAAATCATATATCCTCCATACTTTGATGGTAGTCACGTCACCGATCTATTTAGATCAGACATCCGCATGTTCGTTGGGTGTGGACTGATGCTCATGATATCTTGTGAGTATCAAATATAATCCGCCAGTCTTGTGTACGGGGCATAGGTATCTTGAACGTGTTTGCGATCTAGTAAATCCATGGCCGTGGTATACTTCGGAAGTGAGTTCCGAGTGTTATTTAGAGATCGTAAATTTGAAAGTCGACTATATTATCCCTTAGGGATTTGACGTTCCTGTCTATATCCAGGTATAATATTGATAGCCTGTGACGGAAGGATTATACGTATGCAATGACCTCGACTTGTATAGTTTAGCGAGATTATCTGTGGTCGTCATAATTCACGAGCGGGTGAATTATGGACACGAAATTTGACTCTGTGACGGATAAACCTAAACTTAGAGAGTCCCACAACATGGAGTGTACTCGTTGAGCACTTGGGCAACGTGTTATGAATAATATAGATTATTCATAATACTTCACCAGATTAAATGGGTTAATTCGAATTGTTTAATCTGTTAAACGAAAATACATGCATTAGGGGATTTTGGTCAATTAATAATTAATGTGTATTTGTATTTGATACAAGATTTGATTTGATACATATTAATTAATTATCAAATGAGACTTTGACACATGCCATTAATATATGTATTTGTTATTTAATGTAAATAAAAATACATATATAATAATAATCGTATTAATTAATTATTTAGGTGTTTAAATGTTAAATATCTAGATAATTAAATTATATCAATATTACATAATTGTTATGCAATATGTTTGATTATTATTGGTTACATGTGTCATGATTCTTTTAAGCTTAAAGTATACAAATTGGAATAGTTAACTTAAAGCTTATTATTATTTAATTTGATTAAAATGACCAAATGACCATTTTACCCCCTAAAGTCGGTTTTGGCTTGTTTTTTAAAGTGAAGATTTTTGTTTTCTCTTTTATAAGAGAGCCATGGCCAAATCTCTCAAGCATGGAAGCAACCAAGTTTTTTTATTTTAAAGAAACAAGGAAGAAAGTGAAGAAATTAAGAAGAAAGATTAAGGAAATTAGGAGATTTAGAGGTAATCTTCATAATTCTTAAACTTAGAAAGCTTGTTTCTTGTTCTTGAGCATCTAGAAAAGTTCTAGGGTTTCTTCCTTTCTTAGATTTTTGGGCTTTTTGATTTGGAGTATGGATTTAGAGGCTTGATGCATGTGTGAAGTTAGATTGAATAATATTATTGTAATATTAGTTCGATTTTGTCATTTGATAACTTGTTTCCATTCTAGAGTGTTATGACCACTCTTTTAACTCCTATAATTGTTCTTGAGTTCTTCATTTGTAGTGACTTTGGTTGGTGTAAGTATTAATATGATTAATGTTGAGAAAATTGGATTTAAAGCATGAAAAATAATAATTTTGATTAACAAATCAGATCTGGAATTTCTGTGATTTTGGTGATGAAAATTATGTTTTATAAATGTATTGGATGTGTTTTGGGCATTGAAACAATTGCCGGAAACTGATTCGGAGTTGAAATACGCGAAAACGGTGAAAAATGGCATTACAGGGTGAGTTTCGAGCTTACCGGGTGTCCGCTGTCCAAACAGTGAATTGGTCACTGTTCAGGCAGCCTAAGAACTGCCCAAGTACTATTGGGGCTGACTTGGGCAACCATTGTGTGTATTGGTTGGTCGGTTTGGACAAAAACACGTTTTAAGCCACTTTGCGGAAAAATTTCATAAATGTTTCGTAATGTTTCTAACTTATTTATGTCGTTATTTGATATCGAATAAATATGTTATGGTTAAATATGAATTTATTATTCATATTGGATATTGAATAATTTATTCGGTAAGTTTAAATTTTTTTTGAAGTTACAATTTCGCCCAAACCGCGCTTCCACCTGCGCATTTGAGAAAACCCCAACAAAAATGGTATCAGAGCAGGTCTGATCCTTCATCCATTACATTTGTCATGTTTGATATATGATATATAATCCAATTTTGATATTTGCACATGCATGTAATTTAGATGTTTCTTAATTTTTCCGTTCTACGCTAACATAAAACATAACGGATATTTAATTGTTAAGTTAAGTTATGTTTTCCCAGGTAGAATTAAACTATTGAGAAATTGATCTAGATTAAAATCTGCATTTGATGTAGAGTAAAACCCTTTTTAGGAATATCCCCGCTTAAATAAGGCATTAAAGTAACTAGTATTAGGAATATTTATTACTTGGCGGTCCTTGTCAGTATGGATGCAAATGATTTCCTGATGCTGTAGCTGTATCGTGCCAAAGTTGTGCAGTTATGGCTGATGGTAGTTCATTTGCGCCGGTAGAACTTATATGATAAGAGACAAATTCAAGTGAAAGTGGAAATCCTGAATGTGCCAAAGCTGTCAGGACTACATCAGTAGCTTGATTTTGTCACTGACAAGTGAAGCCTTGATACGCCTCCTGTGAACGTGCCAAAGTTGTCACAACGAGAAATGGTCAGGACCAAAATCAGGAGTCACGGTGAGTGTGATTGATAATGAGTAGGCGAGAACGTGCCAAAGCTATGAGTCAAAATATATTCATGGGGTCCACTTCTCACTAGAAATTTAATTTAATTATTGGATTCCTATTTTCCGTTTGAGATTACAGTATTATGTAAAGTAGTGGGAGACACTGCTGGGTTAAAAATCCATAACTAAGGTAATGTGTAATATTATGAAAATTACCGCTTATGTTTTCCTTATTCTATATTGTTGATAGAATTGAACTTTTAATCCACTGCATGCATATTATATATATATGTTTTCTGACTTTCCTTATGGTTGCAGATTTCTAGAATAGATTCTAGATTTAGAGTATACATGGATATTATTAGATTAGTCTATACCATCGGGAACTACTGTTCCAATTTTCTTGGAAAATCAAGATGGTTAATGACTTAGTTACTAAGTCACGATAGGTAATCTAAGAAGATATCCGTTTTAGGATATAATTGTTGGGGTTTTGGGGTGTGCACAGCGGAAGCTCGCGGTTCGGGTGAAATCGTAATTTTAAAACCTTTTAAATTACCGAATAAATTATTCAATATCTAATATGAATAATTCATTCATATTTCACCTAAAAATATTTATTCGATATCAAATAACGATATAAATAGTTAAGAAACATCGCGAAATTTTTACGAAAATATTTTTCCGCAAAATGACATAAAACACGTTTTTGACCGAACCAACTACCCAATGCACATTGGGGCTGCCCAGGTCAACCCCAACAGTACTACGGTAGTTTATGGGCTGCCCGAACAGTGACCATTTCACTGTTTGGGCAGCCGTCACCCGGTTGGCTTAAAAGTCACCCGGTAACGCCATTTTTTGCCGTTTTCGCATATTTCAACTCCGAAATAATTTTCGGCAATTTTTCCAATACCCAAAACACATCCAATATATTTATATGACATAATTTTCATCACCATAAATCCAGTTTTTCCAGATCTAATCCAGAAACAAAAAAATATCAATATTTCATGCTTTAATCCAATTTTCTTAACATTAATCACATTAATCACAATACCAATCCAAGCCACCACCAATGAAGCACCCAAGAAAAATTCTAGGCATTACAATAGTGGTCATAACACTCTAGAATGGTAACATATCATCAAATGATCAAATTGAACAAATATTACAATAATATTATTCAATTCTACTTCACACATGCACCAAGCCTTCTATTCCATCTTCCAAATCAAAAACACCTAAATTTTTATGAAAAGAAGAAACCATAGAATCTATCTAGATGTCCAAGAACAAGAAACATGCTTTCTAAGCTCAGGGATATTGAGGATTACCTTTAATTTCCTTCTTGAATCATCAAGCTAATTTGGAGAGCTATTTGGAAGATGAATTTTCGGCCAAGGTAAGCCATCAAGAAGAAAAGAAAAAAATTTTTCTCTTTAAAAAATCAAATTGCCGACTTAGGGAGGGTATTTTGGTCAATTTCCCAATTTATTTCAATTAAATAAAATCAAGCTTTATGTTAGCAAATCAAATTTGCACACCTTAAGCTTAATTAAAACATGCCACATGTAACCAATAATAATTAAATATTTTTCATAACAATTATGAAAAAGAATATCATTTAATTATTCAAATATTTAACATTTAAATATCTAAATAAATAATTAATTTAATTATTATTATATATGTATTTTTATTTACATAAAATAAAAAATACATATATTAATGACATGTGTCAAAGTCTCATTTGACAATTAATTAATATGTATCAAATATAAATACACAATAATTATTAATTGACCAAAATTCCCTAAAACATGTGCTTTCGTTTAACCATTTAAACGATTCAAATTAACTTATTTAATTCGGAGAAGTATTATGAATAATCTGTATTATTCATAAAGCGTTGTCCAAGTGCTAAACAAATACACTTCATATTGTGGGACTCTCTAAGTTTAGGTTTATCCGTCACGAAATCCAATTTTGTGTTCATAATTCACCCACTCATGAATTATGATGACCACAGATAATCTTGCTAAACCATGCAAGTCGAGGTCATTGCATACGCATAATCCCTCAGTCACAGGTTATCCATATTATACATGAGATATAGATAAGAACGTCAAATCCTGATGGTATAATATATTCGACTTTCAAATTTACGAGCTCTAGATAACACTCGGAACTCGCTTCTGAAGTTATACCACGACAATGGATTTACTAGATCGCAAACACGTGTAGGATACTTATGCCCTGTGCACAGGACTGACTGATTCTATCTTGATAAACACTGGATATCTTTATTTCCAGAAAGCTTATCTGAGTCTATAGTAGCCTCTATAAGCTACTATATCAAACTATGATCTTAGCATAATACAAACTCCAGGGCCATTCTAGAATGGACTTTTCAAACAAAGAAACCACAATGGATCTCTTATTCGAAGAAACCATTCAGGAACGCCACTTTGTATTATTTAGCCAAAATACATAGTTTAATATCAACATTAACCAACAGATCTTTAATTGTTCAATTAGTGCGACTGGAGACAAGTTTCCTCAGAATCTACAATAGCTGAGTTTAACTTTTCTCACTGTCATATTATAAAGGTCAAACCTTTAATAAACTTACTTTGCTTTTGCTGCGCAAATAATTTGCACATTTTATTAACGATGCATAATGAAAGCTTAATCAAGTTCAAAACTTGATCGTAGTAAGCTACGAACAATCTTAGATCTATGGTTCAATGCTAATTTCCGAAATCGGTATCAAATATCGCTCCCACTATAAGTTATAAGATAATTTTTTTCGATAAGAAAACATTCGAACCATTAAGTATCAAATACTTTGTGAATGATTCTGACATCCTATTGAACTTATACGAAAGATATCTTAGGGTCTTTTCATCTTATTAATTATGTAGTTCCATTTATAACTTATCATTCTCACATATAACTTCAATAAGTCAAGTCTTTCTTCAATTGTTAACATCTGATGTTACACACCAAGTAATAAAATAATTTTATTACTCGAGATCGTAGAAAAGATATTCTATCAATAGAATACAATATTCTATTAAATAGAATAAATGATAAACTTTTACTTATATCTACAAGGTGCAAATACTTTCAATTATATAACCATTATACAAAAGAAAGATTCAAATCTCAAACTTTTCAAGATTCAATTTTCTACTTATACATATCATATACGTAAATGTAGAAACTAATGGAACATTAATTAAAATGATGAATTAGTGTTACTGGAGCATATCCCCAAGAGTATTGAAAACAATTTGGTAACACTCAATATCAAACGAATCAAATCATATAAAATTCGATTTCTCCCACTAACCAATTCCATCACGATGGAATCGTAGAAGAATCATATTGAGTAAGAATCAAATTCATTAAATAACCTTATAAATAATTGCCATAAATTCATATGTTTGATCATATCAAACATCCTTGAACAATTCAAAGACTCACGATGAATTTTAAAATATAGATTTCAACACTTCAAATAGAATATCTTTGAACCATTTAAAATATTCTATCTGCGTTTCATCAGAAACATATTGAAAGTTCTCGAACCATTCAAGACGTTCAATAAATATTCTTTTATTAACATGTAACTAAGTCATGACAACTCATTAACTAAGTTACGAAGTAAAGAAAACTATCCAAGGCAATTTCTAATTCATTAAACTACATACTTCCAAAGTATTAGTTTAATAAATCCGTGGTCCAATGACGATCATTGGTTAAATGAGATTTAATCACATCCTGAATACAATATTCATTAAATGGATAAGGATATATGGTGTGATCTTACATCAGACCATTTTTTACCATACGGAATAAGCATCTAATGCTTATGTGATAAAATCTCATAAAGCACTGTTCTAAGTTATTTAGTTAACCGAAAATTTTTCTTAATGTTTATCTCTTCATCAATGACACTACTAGTCATATTAAAATATGTAACAATTGTTTATATAGAACAAGTAATTATCCAATAGTCACAAGTTCTGATATCAAATATAAAAAACAATCATTAAACACTATTTTAAATAATTAGACGGGAGAACTGGTATCCAATACCTACAGTTGTCGTATTGTGAGAATCGATATTCTCTATACACAACTATACACATATATTTTCTTTAGCTTTATAATTTTCCTTCAATTATTCACAACAATTACAAATAATTGATTAGCAAACTATGTCAAACACGTGACTTCTAAAAGTCACTAAAGCCAAGAAACATCATTATAAGATAAACTAATACCTAATGGAGTTTTCTCAATGCCAGTCAAGAATCTCGAGACATGAACTAATTCACGTAAATTCTTACTGTTGGGTTTCTAAGGTAATCCCAAGATCATATTAAGCATGAAACATGTGAATACTCAAAGTAAAGTTGCGGAAAAAATACTCACTTTGAACGGTTGTAGGATGCGTGTAGAACAAAAAATTTCCTTTGAGAAGTCCCTCAAGATCTCCTCTTTGAATGTTGATGTTCAAGCTCCAAGCTTTGAAATGGATTCCAAGCTCTTGGGATTGGTTTCCCTATCACATTGATATGATTCTTCAAGTGCTAGCTTAGGAAAAATTGCTACAAAATTTCCTTGTAAATGCTTTTAGTATTCGACAATATTAGAGAGAGGGAGAGTGATAGTTTTCTTTTATCTTTTTGTTTTGTTTCTAAAACAATTACACATTAAAAGTCAACTCCAATTTTTGGTATAAGCTTTTCCAAAAAGCTAAAACAATTTTGGAGGGAAATTATCATTCAATGCCTCCAACTACTCCCATCATCAATAGTGACTAGATGTCAATCACAAAAAGGTGACATGACTTCCATCATTAAAGTGACTTGCGATGTCACTTGTGGGCCCCACTTTAATTCAAAATCCGAGTGGGCCCGCAAACACATCCCGGGCTCAGGTTCGTTAATTCCGAATTAACGAATTTTCCGTTGCGACGTAATTAAATCAAATTTAATTAAATAATTATGCCTAGCAAAATTACTATTCACGTCGCTCGCGAATTAATTCTAAATTAATTCGTTCGCCCGAATTAAAATCCAATTTTAATTTCGCGTCGAAATCTAATTTCATTTAATATATCGAATATATTATTTTATCGATTAATTCCAAATTAATCGTTCTCTCTCTTCTAATAGTATTTTATCCCAGATAAAATCTCTCCGCAATTAATCCTAGATTAATTATGTTCGAATCATACGTCATCGGTGAATCTTCGGGAAGCGACCCATGAGATCCATGGATATGTTGGCAGTAAATCCGGTCGTCGGACTATCCAAACACGTGAGTACCTCGTACTACGTTCTTACCGATTTACGAGACATGATTGGCTTCTAGCAAAGCACCGTGCCTACCCAATTCTCAAGAAATATTCTTAAAGGAATATATAATCTATGTCAGGCGTAGTATACATAGTATTTCATATTTCGATCCAGTATCGGATGTCACATGCAAAACATGAGGCTGGAATATTGTCTGCCCCGTACGAAGCATATATCAGATCACAAGCAACTAGTCTCTTTAATCGGATAATCATGACCTTCTCATATTATCCCGATGGTTGCAACCCATTAGAGTACCAGTTCTGTATCCCTGCGTGATCATCATCTTCATATGACTAAAGTGATACTTCCGTCTTGACATCACACCCAATACACTACGATTCTCAATAAACCCAGAAGAGGCATACACAGAACCTGTTAAAGTCCCAGACGACCAAAACCAAAGCGTATTGATTGTCGCAAGTACTAGCGATGCAATTCTCAGGTTAAGACCAAATACACCTACCCTGATTCGGATTCCCATAGACACATAGACCAAATACACCTACCAATGAGATTCCGATGGGTCTATCCAAAGCGAAGCTGTTTCCGTACCATCGGTAAACACAACTCCTATCACACTTGCATAAGTATCAAATACTTAAATATATGAGAACTATGCTATTACGCTTCCATAACACGCACAAGTGCAATACTAGTCTATTCCGCATTATCGATGTCCAGTCTCGATAATACTACGATTAGGGATATTTAATGATTAAACCATTATGGATTGATATTGTCTCATATCTAATAATTCGGAACTAATCATAAGGACTTTTATCATTTATATACTTAAGTAATCAAATTACAAAATGATAAAATGCAATTTCCATTGTCACATAGTTAATTTGTACAAAAACCACAATGTCTTTTACAAATAGTGATGCTATGTGTCATAATTGTCCAACAATCTCCCACTTGGCCTATAGCCAGTCACTCAAGCATCTAACACCTGAACTATGTACATGTCGCTCAAACTTTTGCTGAGGAATAGCTTTCGTCAGCGGATCTGCAATGTTGTCCTATGATGCAACCTTCTCGATCTTCACATCGCCACGATGTATGATCTCACGAATCAGATGGAAACGTCAAAGAACATGCTTGGATCGTTGATGAGACCTAGGTTCCTTAGACTGCGCTATAGCCCCATTATTGTCACAATACAATGGAATGGGCTCAGCTGCTAATGGAACTACTCCTAATCCAATAAGGAATTTACGGATCCAAACTGCCTCTTTTGCTGCTTCAGCTGCAGCAATGTACTCCGCTTCTGTTGTTGAATCGGCAACAGTCTATTGCTTGGTGTAGGCACTGTATTTTTGCATATAAGTCCCTATGATGAGTCTCATTTAGAGGCACTACCTTTTATGTCACGAAAGTCGCGGGAAACAGACATCGGAAGGGGAAATTCAGAATAAGTATGTCATCAGATTCATTTCACAAGTTCACTATTTTCGTTCTTGCTGCATTCGTGACCACGTTCGAATGTCAAGCAGATTGCGGACGTTCGTGTAGCATTCGAATCGGCGTTCGAACGGTGTTGGTATCTCTGATTTTGCTACTAGCCTCACACCCAAGCCCAATTAGCCCACCAAAGCCCATAAAACATATCCAATTAATAAAATGCATATTTAACACATGACAAAATTAAATAAAATCTAAAAATCATATACCAATTTAAAATAAAATCATGCCTAATTAAAATCAATCAAATATATCCCTTCCTAATAAAACAAATATCATGCCTAAACCAAACAAATTAAATATATTAACTTCCTAATTAAACCAAATCTTGTCTCCAATCAATCTTTTGCTTTCCTTGTAAGACACTAATTGATTCATTCCTTTTCAAACAAGGAGAAGCCCTAGCCCTTTGCCTATAAAAGAAACCCAATTCCAACACTTCCCTCTCCTAGCTCATTGACACAAAAAAAAAACTCCTGGCATTCACGCATACACAAAGAATAACAAGCAAAAATTTCTCTTCTTCTCCTCTCTATTGCCGAGCATATCACCCAAAAATCCCATTCCATTGCCGCAAAATCACAACCCAAAACACATCTCCATTGCACACAAACCACCACTGAAACAATCCCCCGAACAGTAAGCCAAACTACAGAAAATCACAGCAGCCCCATATTACCGAAAATCACTACTTAAAACATTCACTGTTTGATCGAAAAACCACCCCTGGAACACCCCCATAACACCGAAACCAAACTCACCCCTAACAGCAGCCGATTAACCATAATAAACAGTAGCCTAAAACATCAAAAATAGTGACCGAAATACAACAGCAAAACATCAGTAAAACATCAGCGAAACGAGGAAAACAGCAGCCCGAACAGCGAACAACGAAGGGAAACATTGAACCAGTGAACCGGGGTAGTTGCGGAGCATCAACCCTTCCGACGACCGTGTACCGTACTCCGAGAGACGATTTTAAAAAGGTTAGACCTGAGGGCACTTGCTAGTTATTTTTATCCGTCTTTTAATTGTTTATTTTGTTTTATTCGCATGAGAGTCGTTTGTGGATGCATGTTGTGGCTTTGAATAAAATGGAAAATATGTCGCCTCTTGTGGTATATAGGATGGAAACCCAGACATAAATTCCGTAGCCGAATTCGAATGGACGGTAGTGCGGTCTGTACTTGGGATACAACTCCACGTACCACTTGAGCCAACGTCACATATTTTGTTTTATGTTGTTTTGATTCTTTTATTATCCGTTATTTGAATTCTGCATGTTATGTTATTTGTTTGTAATGATGAGATAAAGCGCACTGGCTTAGTAAGTTGGATTAAAGGTCCTCCATTTCGAGGGGTTAAAATCCTTTACCACGATGCTTTGCCCGCGCCGGATGACGTATATTGCGAATTTGTGAATGTAAGATGTGTTCAATCGGGTATAAAAGTCCGATATCATTGTCTTTATTTTTATATGCATTATGTTATTAGAGCATGAGCTTAGTAAGTTGGATTAAAGGTCCTCCGTTTCGAGGGGTTAAAATCCTTTACCACGATGCTTCGCTGCGCCGGATGACGTATATTCGGTTGAATGTAAGATGTGTTTAATCGGATATACAAAGTCCGATATCGTTGTCTTTATTTTTATATGCATTGTGTTATTAGCGCATGGGCTTAGTAAGTAGGATTAAAGGTCCTCCATTTCGAGATGTTAAAATCCTTTACCATGATGGTTTGTCATGCCTTGTAGCCCATTATTATTTATTAGGTGTAATCTATTCATCTGTTTACGTATGTGTCATGTTATTTACTGCCTTTTTTGAGGTCACTGCTGTAACCCCGTTCGAATGCATTTCAGAACGCCGCACAAACGCATGTTTTCTGTCTCAGTTCGTTCGAGGGCGTTACAAACGCTATACGAACGTGAACCTTCTGTTTACCATTCGAACGTGTTTACTAACGCTACTCGAACGCGAACGTATTTCCTTTATTTTATCATGCATCAGGCCTGGTCCCGTTCGAACGCGTTCTTAAACGCAATACGAATGCGAACCTTATGTTTACCGTTCGAACGTGTTTACGAACGCTACTCGAACGTGAATGCATTTTGTTTCATCAGGTCCTGTCCCGTTCGAACGCGTTCTCAAACGCTATACGAACGCGAACCTTCTGTTTACCGTTCGAACGCGTTTTCAAAAACACTACACGAATGCGCATACACTGTACTGAGTCCTTTTCATCACATGTCATGCATAATTGTTTCTTAGGTGATTTCTCTGGTATCATGTAATCAATCATACCATTTGTATGTTGGTTTTATTCTAAGTCCCAAGATCAAACAAGCAATGAAAACAATGTGCGAATACATCAACGGAGGTAGCGGAATACTCACATCGATCGGTTGAGTCGATTTGGAGACGAATGAAGCCGCAAAACTCACTGGTTTGGTGCGCCCAATGCTGCAGTTCGTGCTCACTGGTTTGGCAGTTTCGGGTCTCATTTCGAAGCTCCAAACTCCGTCGGATGAGTCGCGCCTCATGGGTGAACCTCCCTACCACCTTCGCAAGACTCGTAAGTGTGCTAGCACTTGAATTTTCACCATGAAAAACCCACTCTTGGCTTCCCTATTGTTCACGTTTTTCTGGTTCAAAACCAGTCCCAATATTTCTGTTTTGGGCGTGAGAGAAGAGAAAGAAAATATGGAGAGAAAGAAAATGTGTAATAAGTTTTTATGCATTTGAATTTCAAGTGTATCTTATACACTTTAGTGAATTTCAAATGAATTTCACTTGCATTTACCTTTAATTTGAATTCAAAAGTCAAAGAATAAAGGCAAACACTATGCACATCATGTCCATCACTATTCACATCAACTTTATTAAAGTGACATGTTGTCAAGTCACATCACTCAAAGTGACAAGTGATTTGACGCTTGATGCGACTGATTGATTTGACGCTTGATGCGACTTGCGTTGCCGCACTCGAATTCGAAATACGAATGCGCTCGCAATCACACTCGGGTTCGGGTTCGCTAATTCCAAATTAACGATTTTTCCGTCGCGTCGTAATTAAATGATTACGCCTAGCGAATTCACTATTCACGTTGCTAACGAATTAATTCTAAATTAATTCGTTCGCCCGAATTAAAATCTAACTTTAATTCCGCGTTGAAATCTAATTTCGTTTAATATATCGATATATTAATTTAATCGATTAATTCCAAATTAATCGTTATCTCTCTCTAGACGATATTTTATCCTAGATAAAATATCTCCGTAATTAATCATAGATTAATTTTCTCTCTCTTCTATATAATCCCAGATTATTCAAGAGTGCGAGTTGTGCGTCATCGGTGGATTATCGGGAAGCGACCCATGAGATCCCGGATAAGTTGGCAGTAAATACGATCGTCGGGGTATCGAATCACGTACGTACCAAGTACTACGTTTTACCGATTTACGAGACAAGGTCGACTCCTAGCAAAGCACCAAGTCTACCCAATTCTCCGGACATATCCATATAGAATATTAAGATCTGTATCAAGCGTAGTATACAATTGTATTGTGTGTATCGGCCCAGTATCAGATAGTCACGTGCTAGGGCTGGGGCTGGATAAGTGTCTACCCCGTCCGAAGCACATATCAGATGCCTGGTAACATAGTCTCTATAATCGGATATTCATGACCTGGTCACAATATCCCGATTGGTTGCGCAACACTCAAGAGCACTAGTACCGTATCCTGCGTGACATCATCTCCAATATGACTGAAGTGATACTTCCATCTTGACATCACACCCAATACACTACGACTCTCTGATAAACCCAGAAGTGGTGTACGCAGAACCGGTTAAAGCCCTGTACCACCAAGACCAAAGTCTACCGATTATCGCAAGTATTAGCGATGCAAGTCTCAGGTTAAGACTATACACACCTACCTTGATTTCGGCCTCCCATAGACACATAGTCATAATACCAATGGGATTCCGAAGGGTCTATCCAGAGCGAAGCTGTTTCCCGTACCATCGGGAAACACGACCTCCTATCGCACTTGCATAAGTATCCAATACTTATATATATGAGAACTATGCCGTTGTGCCCTCACAACGCACACAAGTGCAATACTAGCCTATTCCGCATTATCGATGTCCAGTCTCGATAATACTCCGGCTAGGGATATTAATGATTAATCCTTCGGGGACTGATACTGTCTCATATCATTCTCAGTCCAGGAACTAATCATAGGGACCTCTCTTTATTTATATATCTATGGTGATCTAATCACAAATGATGAGAGTGCAATTTCCTTGTCACATAGTTAATTTGCTACAACAACACAATGATCTGTGCAAATAGTGACGCTATGGGTCATTTTGTCCAACAATCTCCCACTTGGCACATAGCGAGTCACTCAAGTGTCCTACACCCGAACTATGTACGGTTCGCTCAAATTGCTGAGGAAAGGTTTTCGTCAGCGGATTTGTTTGATAATCGTTTGACGCGATTTATACGATCATCACATCGCCACGATGTGTGATCCGAACGAATCAGATGATATAGAAGTATATATCTGGATCGTCGATGAGACCTTTAATTCCTTAGCCTGTGCTGACGCGTAGCTCAGCTGCTAAAAGAACTATATCTAATCTAATTAGATTTATTTTCGATCCAAATGGCTTCTATTGCTACCTCAGCTGCAGCAATAATCCGCATTTGTTGTTTATTCGGCAACAGTTATCTTGCTTGGAAGATTTCCAGCTCACTGTCCCAGTGTTCAAACTTTATAGTATCTCAGTATTTAATTGTTTGGAAACTTGCAGCGGTGATCCCAGTCACTTCAAGTTGTCCTTCTCCATAGTTTAAGACAACATCTTTAGTTCTCTCAGATACTAACAGATGTTCTTAATGTTCAATGACCTGATTGTGACTCCATATGCTCGAAGCGTATGAGACACCCTATCAAGTACATTTTAAATGTATAATTTCCCAGAGAGTGTAACAACTCCAAATCTGTCCCAGTAGATCTTTATTCCTTGAATAAAGGTTGTTACTCCCCAGAATTCTACGGAGAATTTCTATGAAAGCCAAGCTTTCAACAATTACTTTATGGGAATTTAACTGTCAGTGCGCTCTCACTAACCTCCTTATATACACAAGAATCATTTCGTTTTGAGTCAAATCATAAATCATTATGATTATTTCAAAACGACAGTTCCAAGAACCTTATGCTTGCTTCAATCCAAACATGGATCGAATAACCCGCAAACCTTGTTTGTCGGTTATTCAAAATCGTCAGGATGTTGTAAACATCCTCCAAAAGGTTTCCTTTTCAGGAAATCGATTTTGATCTGCAACTGACACATTTCATAAATGAAATATGGCAGTTATCAACAAGCATCTTCAAAATGGATTTACCATTGCAACAGGTAAAAGGTTGAACCGTTATTAACACAATGTTGATAACGATACCTTTCCGTCAAAAGCCCAGCTTTGCACGTTGGTATATTGCCTTCCATGTATGTCTTCCTTGAAGACGTTAATGTACCAATAGGCACAATGCCTTGTGGTACAACAACTAGTATCCAAAATAGTTGTTATACATGAATCCATTTCGGACTCATGGCACTTTTCCATAATGGGAGTCGATACCTCGTATCACTTCCTCAAAACGTAGTCGGATGGTACACCTCCATAAGATTGACATCTTTATGGGTGAGATCAGAAACCCATACCCTAGGTTGTTTTCTGACTCTATCCGATCTACTAGTTTCTTGTGTATTTGAAGATTAATGGTATAGATTCATCATAGATGAACTATTTGTGTTCCATTAAGGACTTCGTGCCTTGAACAGTATTACTCCGATTTCATCGAGTATCACTATCCTCCCACTGACCACTGCATATCGGTATTCCTCTCAGGAAAAACCGCATGGTGAGCAACAATCACATTGTTCTCATGTGAGATTTACAAGTACTATACTTAAGTTTCCCTTAGGATAATCTATATTGGCACTTATCCAATTGGGGTTTTTAGTTTGGTATCATCCAAACGTTATGCCTGGCATACCCAAATTATCAGGAATGAGAAACCTTGTTTTCTTCCCTGTTCATATCCTATATGACATGTGTCAAACAGATTTATATGGAACCTTATTCTAAATAAGTTTTGCACTGTTAATAAATATCCTATAGTAGGAAACAGTAGCTCAGAGCGACTCGTGATAAACCTTATCATGTCCAACAAAATTCAGTTTTAGTTCGGACACACCGTCTAACTGACGTGTCTCGGGAGGAGTCCTCATATGAAAGAATACCGTACTCTTTCATGTACATATGAAACTTACTGCTTAAGTATTTTCCAATACGGTCTTACCGTGGCGGAATAATACTATAGCCGATCTGTTTTTCTATTTCGTGTCGAAACTCTAAAGTTTCAGATTTGTGTTCTTCAAAAGAAACACATAACCATAACGTGATGCTACATCCGTCAAGGTCACGAAATATTCATGTTCACATCTAGCCTAGCTAGATATGGGCCCACTAACTTCACCATGAATAGGGCTAACAGATCGATGGCCCTTATACTATTACCAAGTAAATAGTATTTTAGGTACTTTACCTAATAAACTAGATTCACAGACCTTATTTGAATAGTCAAATCAGTCCTAGTACCCACTCTTCAAAAGTGTGGATATACGAGTCTTGTTCAATTGTGTCCTAGACAATAATGCCATAAATAAGTCTCTATTGATCAAATCAATTTGAGCTATTTATTTGTCATTTTTATATGTTTGAGATTTTAATATATTCAAAATATAAATCCTGTTATTCACATCTAATGTGTTTATCTCAGTATCATCTTTATATATAAAACACTTTAGTGTTCTAGAATATAAAGGTTTATCCGCAACGGATAAACACTGATATAGAGATAATGTCTCTAGTCAAACTAGTTACATTATAACAGTTCCTAATTTAAGTACATACCCGAAGGGTAGTTCCTAAACTTAGGTATCTACGGTCGAAACAACGACTTTCGTCCCTTTCCGATTCGCAGAGAAATCTCGGCTTGAAGTCAGTATCCAGCTCATAGTGGATTCTGAACATCAATACATATATTTTATGTACCACACTAAGTATTTAAAATCCATTTCAATACTAGTAGTGAACATAACTTTGACAAATATTTTAAAGTCAGAGCCTCACCCTTTCTTTAATTCCTTCGTGTCTGCCATATCCAAATGGTAGTCACTTTGGGATATGTCAATTATCTTTTCAATATTTCACAAACCTTTGGCCAAGCCTTGGGTTTTGGAATATCGAAATGATGTGCACCTTGTGCAACTTGCCCAATTGCAAACTTTGACTTTTCACCTCTAGAATAGTCAAATCAATTCTCTAAGAATTATTAATTGCAATTTTAATACCTTTTAATCTAAAGATAGATTTATTGTCAAGTATATTAATTAAGCACTAAAGTCATCATCACATAAATCTTCCAAAGATTTATGCTCTACTTATTTGCTTAATTATGGCCTAGATATAACAAGTTATTTTATCCAATAAAGTAACCTATTATGAATTCCCAATGAAAATTAAATCATTTAAAACATTTAACCAAGGATTATATATTTAAAATATTCAACTTTTCAATTCTTTCTTGATTTCAATAGTCCAACTATTTAATCAATTTAATAAGGTACTATTCATTATAATGATTACAATAATCCAATTATTTAATCAACTATAATTTTAATTCAATTATATTGATTACTATAATCCAATTATAAAATCACTATATATTGAATGAGTTTGTATATAGTCCAACTATATATATTTTTAAAACAACATAAAATATTAGTCCAAATAATACTTTTGATTAATATGACGAGTAAAATATAGATGAGCGCGTTTAGCGAGTATTCGAACGAATGTTGCAAATTCAATACTTGCCTCCCACTATTTTTCGTCGAGCCTCTAACCCTCTGTGGAGTACTCGGGAAACCGTGTTTCCTAGTGGGCTAGGATCCCGTTAAATATCACACAATCTTGACTTTGGCAACAAATTGTATGATAATTAACTAGGTAGATCTCGAAGATCAATTGGATCTCATCCAACTCCTAGATCCAGTAGGTGGACATCCAAGTCCCAAACATATATCTTATATATGCCTATACATCGAATGTATACCCTAACCTTTTTCCTCTGAATCAACTAGGCCTTGGCTTTGGCACAACAAACCTAGTGATCCCAGTCAAGCACGGACCCATTGACATGGAAGCTTCGTAATCAATGTCAATGGACAAGAAGTGGTCTTGACTTTGGCCAACAAACCACAACTTGGACACGACACCGATATGGAACAAAGCCTCGTGATTAAAACACATCTTCGACGGACAAGGGCTTGACTTTGGCCAACAACCCCTGCCAATCTCGGATCTTGAGCAAGAATCACTCAATGGAAGGAAAATAAAAGCTTGATATTTAACGAGGGTTTTTCGCGTGCAAATTGGCTACCAATTTAATTATCTTTGTTAAGGTCTCATCATCATACACCCTTAAACATGCATTCTAAATACATAAAAAGCGAGTATGAAAATAAATAATAATGATATGCGGATGGATACTTAACACATTGATCCTAGATCAAATCTCTCCCTTTCTCACTCAAGCTAGCACTTTATACTTCTACCCATTACACTACACTTCTAAAGAAACCTCATTTACATGGAGGGGAATAGGTGAGAAGAGAATACAAAGAGAATGAAGGTGATAAGGCTGGACACGCAGGTCCAATTTAATAAATCGAATTTATTACAACAATTTCTAAAATTGCCCACCCATCTAATATCCATCCGATATACATTATTCATTCAACACAACAACCACGTATTCACACACATAAGCATGCTATCAATCAATCTAATCAAATTAATTAATCTGATAATTAAGTGATCATCCAATGTTCAAACAACGATTTGATTTTGTTCGAGTCAAACTCGTTTTTGCGAATAAGTACATAAAGTACGAATTCATGAATTAAATTAAACTACATCATTAAATCAAATTTAACATGTATTTAATACTAATTCACTATTCAATTCCAAATTAAACATTACACTTTATTTAATAAACCTTTTACGATTTAAATTCCAAATTTAATCGTAACGCATCTCAAAGACCGATTAACGTCCAACGTCAATTCAATTAAAGTCCAATGGGCTTTTAATTGATTTCTTAAGGCGTGGACTTTTGGTCAACTCGGGTCAAACCGATAACCAAAGTCCAATCCGGGATTTACCCCATAAGCCCATAAATCAATCTTGGCCCATTAGGCCCAATTGAACTTTAAAGGTTCATTAGTCGCATTTGGGCTTTATGGTTAAGGTTTTGGGCCCAATTGGATCCAATCCATTTGGCCTAAACCCAACTTGATAAAATCAAGCCCAATAGGCCCAAATACAACATTAGAAGAAGCCAATATCAAAAATAGGCCCAAATAATTAAATTACCAAATTCCAATTCGCAATTTAATTACCTAAAGTGTATATCATGATTAATTACCCAAATCAATATTTCCAAAACATGAATTAGTCCAATTAATCATGCTTATTTTCATTATTATATGTCCAACACATAAATGAAAAATCAAACCCATTTACATGCTTCTTTAGTCTCGGCCAAGGAAGGATTTCACATCCGATTTGGTTTCAATCCAATCAAACCCACAATCGACATTAAATCAACATCCTAAATGATTTCATACACATCCAATGTTCATAAAATCAAAAATCAAGACATTTAAGGGCATACACCAATTCGGCCAACATGAGAATTTTGGGGATTTATGTTCAATTCAAAGTACAATCCAATTGACCATAAATTAACATCATCCTACATGATTCTAACTCATCAAATGAATCAAAAACAAAAATTCCAAGAATCCAAAAATCTTCCACACATTCGGCCAAGTGACAAAATTGGGGAAAATTATTCCAAATCATTTTCAACAAATTGGTCCAACCAAAATGCAATTAGACATGTTATAAGCATACTCAAACAATCAATTTATTCAAATCATGCTCAACACACATTTACCCAAATTTAAGCCCTACAATTTTCATGCTTGAACCTAAGCTCTTGATGCCATTGTTGGTTTTATTCTAAGTCCCAAGATCAAACAAGCAATGAAAACAATGTGCGAATACATCAACGGAGGTAGCGGAATACTCACATCGATCGGTTGAGTCGATTTGGAGACGAATGAAGCCGCAAAACTCACTGGTTTGGTGCGCCCACTGCTGCAGTCCGTGCTTACTGGTTTGGCAGTTTCGGGTCTCATTTCGAAGCTCCAAACTCCGTCGGATGAGTCGCGCCTCATGGGTGAACCTCCCTACCACCTTCGCAAGACTCGTAAGTGTGCTAGCACTTGAATTTTCACCATGAAAACCCACTCTTGGCTTCCCTATTGTTCACGTTTTTCTGGTTCAAAACCAGTCCCAATATTTCTGTTTTGGGCGTGAGAGAAGAGAAAGAAAATATGGAGAGAAAGAAAATGTGTAATAAGTTTTTATGCATTTGAATTTCAAGTGTATCTTATACACTTTAGTGAATTTCAAATGAATTTCACTTGCATTTACCTTTAATTTGAATTCAAAAAGTCAAACAATAAAGGCAAACACTATGCACATCATGTCCATCACTATTCACATCAACTTTATTAAAGTGACATGTTGTCAAGTCACATCACTTAAAGTGACAAGTGATTTGACGCTTGATGCGACTGATTGATTTAACGCTTGATGCGACTTGCGTTGCCGCACTCGAATTCGAAATACGAATGCGCTCGCAATCACACTCGGGCTCGGGTTCGCTAATTCCAAATTAACGATTTTTCCGTCGCGTCGTAATTAAATGATTACGCCTAGCGAATTCACTATTCACATCGCTAACGAATTAATTCTAAATTAATTCGTTCGCCCGAATTAAAATCTAACTTTAATTCCGCGTCGAAATCTAATTTCGTTTAATATATCGAATATATTAATTTAATCGATTAATTCCAAATTAATCGTTATCTCTCTCTAGACGATATTTTATCCTAGATAAAATATCTCTGTAATTAATCATAGATTAATTTTCTCTCTCTTCTATATAATCCCAGATTATTCAAGAGTGCGAGTTGTGCGTCATCGGTGGATTATCGGGAAGCGACCCATGAGATCCCTGGATAAGTTGGCAGTAAATACGGTCGTCGGGGTATCCGAATCACGTACGTACCAAGTACTACGTTTTACCGATTTACGAGACAAGGTCGACTCCTAGCAAAGCACTAAGTCTACCCAATTCTCCGGACATATCCATATAGAATATTAAGATCTGTATCAAGCGTAGTATACGATTGTATTGTGTTATCGGCCCAGTATCAGATAGTCACGTGCTAGGGCTGGGGCTGGATAAGTGTCTACCCCGTCCGAAGCACATATCGGATGCCTGGTAACATAGTCTCTATAATCGGATATTCATGACCTGGTCACAATATCCCGATTGGTTGCGCAACACTCAAGAGCACTAGTACCGTATCCTGCGTGACATCATCTCCAATATGACTGAAGTGATACTTCCATCTTGACATCACACACCCATACACTACGACTCTCTGATAAACCCAGAAGTGGTGTACGCAGAACCGGTTAAAGCCCTGTACCACCAAGACCAAAGTCTACCGATTATCGCAAGTATTAGCGATGCAAGTCTCAGGTTAAGACTATACACACCTACCTTGATTTCGGCCTCCCATAGATACATAGTCATAATACCAATGGGATTCTGAAGGGTCTATCCAGAGCGAAGCTGTTTCCCGTACCATCGGTGAAACACGACCTCCTATCGCACTTGCATAAGTATCCAATACTTATATATATGAGAACTATGCCGTTGTGCCCTCACAACGCACACAAGTGCAATACTAGCCTATTCCGCATTATCGATGTCCAGTCTCGATAATACTCCGGCTAGGGATATTTAATGATTAATCCTTCGAGGACTGATACTGTCTCATATCATTCTCAGTCCAGGAACTAATCATAGGGACCTCTCTTCATTTATATATCTATGGTGATCTAATCACAAATGATGAGAGTGCAATTTCCTTGTCACATAGTTAATTTGCTACAACAACACAATGATCTGTGCAAATAGTGACGCTATGGGTCATTTTGTCCAACATTGTATCCCTGTATTTGTCTATTTGATGTGTTCATGAGATGGTATTCAAGCATGATTAGGCCGTTAGTATGTTACTTGGTTCTTAAGCATGATTTAGCCTATTTAGTTGTTCATTTTCAAGCATGATTAGTCATTTATTTTGCGTTTGGAATTTGCATTATGTTTAGGTTGTTCTTTGTTTTCCGTATTATATTATCGAAGTATGTTCATGAGATTGCCGTGTGCTATTGCATGTTCGCCGTTATTCCAATTTGCTTTCATGCGTGATTGTACAATTATTATCTACTAGCATGCCTATGATCGAATGTAATGTGCTTATGACATTGTATGCTAGCCGTATTTATCATTATATATGCAAATTTGGACATAGATTATATGCAAATAGGTTGTATGCAAATTGAGACATAGATTAAATGCAAATAGGTTGTATGCAAATCCGGACATAAGTTATATGCAAACTTAGATATGAGCCTTGTACTTATGCATGCGAACTTAGGAGTAAATTATCCTTGGAAATAAATGTTGCTTAGGTTTGGTTAAATTATTGCACAAATCATTTTATTACAAGTGGTATAAGTAAGGGACCATTCCGAACCCAATGGTTTGAGGTCTTCCCTTACGAGGGGTGAGTGCGGCCTTAAATCTTTGTCCCGGTTAACACCGGGTTGCGACTCAATTATTCTCCGGTTTAGTCTCCCGCGGGCTACTCCGTACTCACAACCTGGCCGCGAGCCTGGAACAGAATGCGTCGCCCAGTTTCTGTGTCCTACAGTCTGGCGACTCCACTGGGGATAGAGAATCAGCCCCAAAATAATGTCTTGTAATATTATGATTTGTGCTTTAATTAACCGTGTCTACTATGGGTTGAAAGGGGTTTAATCAAAGGCACTTTTAAGACTAGGTAATGGTTTGGTGTCATCCTTCACTCATTACCTTTCTATAAGGAAAAACTGTGAAGGCACCTAGATATTCATCTACTCGTAGCCTACTGTGTTGGACTAATTTGGAGGACTCGTTGTTTATTCCTGACACCAAGCGATAAGAGCCTAAGAGGCTTGGGTACTTAAGAGAGCCTCGCTCCACCCTCCCTATGAGGAATCTACAACTTGAAATCCATTTGACAGTCAGTCACACACCATAGCTCGTTGGCACGTACTTTAGTGTATAAAAAAGGTGCGCTCACTTGGTCGCTCGGACCCTTGAGTGGGGAGACCTAGTTGTAGGTAATCCTTCGTCAGCGAGAGCCTTTGTCCATACCCCCGTAAACCCGCATGTGAACCTTAGTCGTAGAACTAATAAGAATTATTTACTTGTGCTTGTGTTTGGGAACATTCTCTTTTGAATCCATTCGGACCTTTTGTCATGAGGTATGGGCTTGTTGGGCCATTTAAATTGGGACAAGAACGTATCTTATGATGATTGGGCCAAAAGCTTCTAAAACGCCAATGGGCCATTATATGTTTGTGTTTAGAAACATTATCATTTGGATACGGTTAGACTTCTTGCCATGAGATGTGAACTTGTTGGGCCATTTAAACTGAGACGAGTTCACTCCTATGACAGTTAGCCCAAAAGCTTCTAAAATGATGATGGGCCGATTTGTGTGAAAATTTTAATGAATTGATATATTCCTTATATCGCATGCATATCATTCATCTCATGCATACATATATCCTGTTAACACCCTCTATGTCCATAAAAGACATCATAGATTCCTGTTGGGTTAGGAAAGATGGAAGACTCACTAAAAGACCGGTAACAGATATGAGTACATCCGATAACGAGGTATCCCGGATAGATCAGTTGGAAAATGGTTTCGCAAAAATTACTGAACAGTTGCAAGCCTTGACTACCGCTGTGGCTGGTATGACTGTACCCCGTGCTGGGGGAAATTCTGAGAATGTGAGGTGTGAGGAGCCTCTGAATGGGTTGGGGGATGATATCCCCACTTTTGATGATGACATGGCAGAATATGCGATAGAAAGAATGATTGGGTCTCAGGCAGAATTTCAGAAGCTTCGGGATCAGGTAGAAATGGTTACCCACAAAATAAGGGGTAAACATGAAGAGTTGTTGGATTATGAGGCAATGACCTTCAAAGAAAAGTTGCCAGCTCAGTTCAAGATGTCAGATATGGCCAAGTTCAATGGGAATATGGACCCGATGGTCCATCTTCGATAATATGTTTCGGTTATGAGTTTAGTGGGCTTGTCACAGTGCCAGGTGCAGAAAATGTTTGAGATGTCACTTGAAGGGGCGCCGGTAGTTTGGTATCACAACCTTGAGAAAAAGGTTAAGGAAGATTGGAGGGAATTGGCAGATGCATTTCTGAAACAATATGTTACAGACTTGGAGATTGATTTGTCACTACATGATTTAGAGAACACTAAGCAGAAGCCGGAAGAAAGCTTTAAGGAGTATGTAGACCGCTGGAGAAGCTAGCTTCTGAAGATGCAGACTCGGCCCTCAGAGAATGACCAAATCAAAATGATCATCAAGGGCACCAAGCCCTCCATTTATGGCAAGTTGAGGAGAATGACCTCCATGATTGCAGATTTTCGACAGTTGAGGGAAACTGTCATGGATATAGAAGAAGAAGAAGCCGAGAACAGAAAGTTCTATGGCCAGAATATAAGGACTTTTGGGGGGCATTCTGAGACCAAGCCCGCTGCTGCCGAAGTCGCTGCCATCAGAAACAGGCAATTCTCCAACCTTGGTAGACCTTTGTCGAAGGTATTTGAAAAGTTGAAGGGACAAGGACTCTTAAAACCCTTAGAGCCTAAACCACTTCCAGATCCTATACCACCCAACCTTGACCTAAACCTGTATTGTCACTTCCATCAGAGGAGAGGCCACGAAACTGACAACTGTACCCGCCTTAGGCATGAAATCCAAAACCTCATTGATGCCCATAAAATACCTGATCCTGAGAAAGAACAACCCCTACCAAATTACCACTCCGTTCCACCACCCACCTATATGATCAACTCTGGCCTACCCGAAAGCTTCATCCTCAAAGCTCTCAACCACCCAGCTTCTTCCATGAGGATAGAGGATGACATCAGTGAAGAACCATAGGCCAAGGAAGAAGGCAATGAAACTATTTTTTCTGGTTTATTTTCTACATTTTTAATAAAGACATCGACTTCGTCTACTTGTTTTGAACCTTTTTCCTGAATAATGATAAAGACATCCATTTCGCCTACTTGTCTGAGTCCTTTCAACCTGCATGACATGAGTATATTTGACAAAAGCATTCAACCATGATACCATGATATTCAGCGACACTCAGAACACAGGGGATTCCTAAAAGAAGCAAGTAGAAAAGACAGAATAACCGTTCAGTAATAGGAAATGGGGCAGTGAAGCTGTCAGACTTGGAAGGAAATGAGTTCACCAAGCCGATCAATGTGGATAGATTGAAGCAGTACTTTGCCAGAGGAAGAGAAGACCGAGCAGTCATCAAGGGAATTGGCGGAAGACCTAACCCAACGGGATCAGAAACTCATTCACGCATGCATGCATACACGTAACATATTTTGCATTCCTTTTTGTGTTTTGTGTTCACAGGTTTTGAAGAAGAAAGGGAGAAAGCGGCAAATGAAAGCCAATTAGAAGCATTAATATGACATCAGCGGTTTGGGACGAGTCACAGGGTTGAGGCCCATATCAGTATCAGTCTGGGGGTGAGGCCCATATCAGTATCAGTTTGGGGCGAGGCCCATATCAGTATCAGTTTGGGGCGAGGCCCATATCAGTATCAGTGTGGGGCGAGGCCCATATTAGTATCAGTCTGGGGGTGAGGCCTATCAGTATCAGTCTGGGGGCGAGGCCCATATCAGTATCAGTCTGGGGGCGAGGCCCATATCAGTATCAGTTTGAGGGCGAGGCCCATATCAGTATCAGTCTGGGGGCGAGGCCCATATCAGTATCAGTCTGAGGGCGAGGCCCATATCAGTATTAGTCTGAGGGCGAGGCCCATATCAGTATCAGTTTGGGGGCGAGGCCTATATCAGTATCAGTTTGGGGCGAGGCCCATATCAGTATCAGTTTGCGGTGAGGCCCATATCAGTATCAATTTGGGGCGAGGCCCATATCAGTATCAGTCTGGGGGCGAGGCCCATATCAATATCAGTTTGGGGTGAGGCCCATATCAGTATCAGTTTGGGGCGAGGCCCATATCAGTATCAATTTGGGGCGAGGCCCCTATCAGTATCAGTTAGGGGCGAGGCCCATATCAATATCAGTGTGGGGCGAGGCCCATATCAGTATCAGTCTAGGGGCTAGGCCCACATCAGTATCAGTTTGGGGGCGAGGCCCATATCAGTATCAGTCTGGGGGCGAGACCCATATCAATATCTGTTCGGGGGTTGAGGCCCGCATCAGCATCAGTTTGGGAGGGCCGAGGCCCACATCAGTATCAGTTTGAGGATGAGTCTGTTGGATAATATGACCCATAGCGTCACTATTTGTACAGATCATAGTGTTGTTGTACAAATTGACTATGTGACAAGGAAATTGGACTCTCATCATTTGTGATTAGATCACCTTAGATATATAAATGAAGAGAGGTCCCTATGATTAGTTCCTGGACTGAGAATGATATGAGACAGTATCAGTCCCCGAAGGATTAATCATTAAATATCCCTAGCCGGAGTATTATCGAGACTGGACATCGATAATGCGGAATAAGCTAGTATTGCACTTATGCGCGTTGTGAGGGCACAACGGCATAGTTCTCATATATATAAGTATTGGATACTTATGCAAGTGTGATAGGAGGTTGTGTTTCACCGATGGTACGGGAAACAGCTTCGCTCTGGATAGACCCCTCGGAATCCCATTGGTATTATGACTATGTGTCTATGGGAGGCCGAAATTAAGGTAGGTGTGTATAGTCTTAACCTGAGACTTACATCGCTAATGCTTACGACAATCAATATACTTTAGTTGAGGTCGTCTAGGACTCTAACCGGTTCTGTGTACGCCAATGCTGGGTATATTGAGAATCGTAGTGTATTGGATGTGATGTCAAGACGGAAGTATCACTCCAATCATAGTGGAGATGATGTCACGCAGGATACGGTATTAGTGCTCTTAAGTGCTGCGCAGCCATCGGGATATTATGACAAGGTCATGTATATCCGATTATAGAGACTAGTTACCAGACATCCGACATGTGCTTCGTACGGGGCAGACACTTATCCAGCCCCAGGCCTAGCACGTGACTATCCGATACTGGGCCGATATACACAATACAATCGTATACTACGCTTGATACAGATCTTAATATTCTTAGATGGATATGTCAGGAGAATTGGGTAGACTTGGTGCTTTGCTAGGAGTCGACCTTGTCTCGTAAATCGGTAGAACGTAGTACTTGGTACGTACGTGATTCGGATACTCCGACGACCGTATTTACTGCCAACTTATCCGGAGATCTCATGGGTCGCTTCCCGATAATCCACCGATGACGCACAACTCGCACTCTTGAATAATCTGGGATTATATAGAAGAGAGAGAAAATTAATCTAGGATTAATAACGGAGATATTTTATCTAGGATAAAATATCGTCTAGAGAGAGATAATGATTAATTTGGAATTAATCGATTAAATTAATATATTCAATATATTAAACGAAATTAGATTTCGACGCGGAATTAAAATTAGATTTTAATTCGGGCGAACGAATTAATTTAGAATTAATTCGTAAGCGACGTGAATAGTGAATTCGCTAGGCGTAATCATCTAATTACGACGCGACAGAAAAATCGTTAATTTGGAATTAGCGAACCCGAGCCCGAGTGTGATTGCGAGCGCATTCATATTTCGAATTCGAGTGCGGCAACGCAAGTCGCATCAAGCGTCAAATCATTCGTCACATCAAGCGTCAAATCAAATGTCACTTTGAGTGATGTGATTGATTGATGTGATTGATTGATTGATTGAAAAGACAACTTGTGACACTTTGAGTGATGTAAGTTGTTGGAATAGTTATAGTTGTTGGAAAGTTAAAATCATTGACTTTTTGAAAGCCAAAATTGTGTATATCCTTAATATATTTTGGAAAATATATAAGGTAATATTTTTTAGACTTTCAACTTAACTTAACACATTTTCTTCTCTCTCATTTTGCTCTCTTCTCTCACGCCCATTTGCTGAAAAACTCACTGGTTTTGGAACCAGAAATGGCGTGAATAGGGAAGCCAAGAGTTGGGTTTTCATGGTGAAAACCGCAAGTGCTAGCACACTACGAGTCTTGCGAAGGTGGTAGGGAGGTTCGACCATGAGCCGGGATCCGTCCGACGAAGCTAGGAGCTCCGTTTCGCATCTCAAATTTCTGTTTTTGGAGACAGTGGACTGCTGCAGTTCATGCGCCTTGGCAGTGCGTTTTTGGCCTTCAATCGTCTCCAAATCGACTCAACCGATCGATGTGAGTATTCCGCTACCTCCGTTGGTGTATTCACGCATGTTTTCATGACTTGTATGATCTTGGGACCTAGATTTAAACCAACAAATGGCATTAAGAGCCTTAGGTTCAAGCATGAAACTTTTAGGGTTAAAATTTGGGTAAATTGATTTTGAGCATGATTTAGTTAAATTGTTTGATTGAGCATGTTTAAATGATGTTGAATTGCATTTTGGTTGGACCAATTTGTTGAAAATTGATTTGGAATAATTTTCCCCAAATGTATCATGTTGGCCGAATGTAATGTCATTTTGGAATTCTTGGAATTTTTGTTTTTTGATTCATTTGATGAGTTGGAATCATTTAGGATAATGTTAATTTGAAACTAATTGGATTGGATTTTGAATTGAACATAAAATCCCCAAAATCTTAAGTTGGCCGAATTGATTATTGCCCTAATGTCTTGGTGATTTTGATTTTGTGACATTGGATGTGTATGAAATCAAATTGGATGGTGATTTAATGTCGATTGTGGGTTCGATTGGATCGAAACCGAATCGGACACAAAATCCCTCCTTTGGCCGAGACTAAAGAAGCATGTAAATGGGTTTGATTTTTCATTTTGTGTGTTGGACATATGATAATGAATTGAGTATGATTAATTGGACTATTTGATGTTTTGGAAATGTTGATTTAGTTGATTAATCATGTAATGCACTTTAGGTAATTAAATTGCGGAATTGGATTCATGAAATTTAATTATTTAGGCTTAAATTGGATTTGGGCTTCTAATGTTGTATTTGGGCCTATTGGGCTTGATTTTATCAAGTTGGGTTTAGGCCAAATGGATTGGATCCAATTGGGCCCAAAACCTTAACCATAAAGCCCAAATGCAACTAATGAACCTTTAAAGTTCAATTGGGTCTAATGGGCCAAGATTGATTTATGGGCTTATGGGGTAAATCCCGGATTGGACTTTGGTTATCGGTTTGACCCGAGTTGACCAAAAGTCCACGCCTTAAGAAATCAATTAAAAGCCCATTGGACTTTAGTTGAATTGACGTTGGATGTTAATCGGTCTTTGAGACGCGTTATGATTAAATTTGGAATTTAAATCGTAAAAGGTTTATTAATAAAGTGTAATATTTAATTTGGAATTGAATATTGAATTAGTATAAAATACATGTTAAATTAGATTTAATGATGTAGTTAATTTAATTCATGAATTCGTACTTTGAGTACTTATTCGCAAAAACGAGTTTGACTCGAACAAAATCAAATCGTTGTTTGAACATTGGATGATCACATAATTATCAGATTAAATTGATTTGATTAGATTGATTGATAGCATGCTTATGTGTGAATACGTGGTTGTGTTGAATGAATAATGTATATCAGATGGATATTAGTCGGGTGGGGCAATTTTGGAAATTGTTGTAATAAATTCGATTTATTAAATTGGACCTGCGTGTCCGCCTTATCACCTTCATTCTCTTTGTATTCTCTTCTCACCTATTCCCCTCCATGTAAATGAGGTTTCTTTAGAAATGTAGTGTAACGGGTAGAAGTAATACAAGTGCTAGCTTGAGTGAGAAAGTGAGAGATTTGATCTAGGATCAATGTGTTAAGTATCCATCCGCATATCATTATATTTTATTTCATACTCACTTTATTATGTATTTAGAATGCATGTTTAAGGGTGTATGATGATGAGACCTTAACAAAGATAATGAAATTGGTATCCAATTTGCACGCGAAAAGCCCTCATCAAATATCATGCGTCTTTTCCTTCCATTGAGTGATTCTTACTCAAGATCCTAGATTGGCATGGGTTGTTGGCCAAAGTCAAGCCCTGTGTCCGTCGAAGATGTGTTTGAATCACGAGGCTTTGTTCCATATTGGTGTCTTGTCGAAGTTGTGGTTTGTGGCCAAAGTCAAGACCACTTCTTGTCCATCGACATTGATTACGAAGCTTCCATGGTCAATGGGTCCACGCTTGACTGGGATCACTAGGTTTGTTGTGCCAAAGCCAAGGCCTAGTTGATTCAGAGGAAAAAGGTTAGGGTATATATTGGATATATAGGCATATATAAGATATATGTTTAGGACTTGGATGTCCACCTACTGGATCTAGGAGTTGGATTAGATCCAATTGATCTTAGAGATCTACCTAGTTAATTATCATACAATTTGTTGGCCAAAGTCAAGATTGTGTGATATTTAACGGGATCCTAGCCCACTAGGAAACACGGTTTCCCGAGTACTCGACAAAGGGTTAGAGGCTCGACGAAAAATAGTGGGAGGCAAGAATTGAATTTGCAATATTCGTTCAATTACTCGCCATACGCGCTCAAACAAATATCACTCGTCATATATTAAAAGTATTAGTTGGACTAATATTTTATGTTGTTTTAAAAAAAATCAATATATATAGTTGGACTATATACAAACTCATTCAATATATAGTTGATTTTATAATTGGATTATAGTAATCAATATAATTGAATTAAAACGGTAGTTGATTTTATAATTAGATTATAGTAATCAATATTAAAATTATAGTTGATTAAATAATTGGATTATTGTAATCATTATAATAAATAGTACCTTATTAAAATTGATAAATAGTTGGACTATTGAAATCAAGAAAGAATTGAAAAGTTGAATATCTAAAATATATAATCCTTGGATTAAATGTTTTAAATGATTTAATTTTCATATTGGGAATAAATAATAGGTTAATTTATTTGATAAAATAACTTATTATGACTAGGCCCATAATTAAGCAAGTAAGTAGAGCATAAAATCTTTGGAAGATTTATGTGATGATGACTTTAGTGCTTAATTAATATACTTATCATAAATCTATCTTTAGATTTAAAAGTATTAAATTGCAATTAATAATTCTTAGAGAATTGATTTGACTATTCTAGAGGTGAAAAGTCAAAAAGTTTGCAATTGGGCGTGTTGCACAAGGTGCACATCGTTTCAATATTCCGAAACCCCAGGCTTGGCCAAAGGTTTGTGAAATATTGAAAAGATAATTGACATATCCCAAAGTGACTACCATGTGGATATGGAAGACACGAAGGAATTAAAGAAAGGGCGAGGCTCTAACTTCAAAATATTTGTCAAAGTTATGTTCACTACTAGTATTGAAATTAGATTTTAAATACTTAGTGTGGTACATAAAATATATGTATTGATGTTCAGAATCTGCTTTGAGCAGGATACTGACTTCAAGCTGAGATTACTCTGCGAATCGGAAACGGGACGAACGTTGCTGTTTCGACCGTAGATACCTAAGTTTAGGAACTACCCTTCGGTATGTACTTAAATTAGGAACTGTTATAATGTAACTAGTTTGACTAGAGACATTATCTCTATATCAGTGTTTAATCCATTGTGGATAAACCTTTATATTCTAGAACACTAAGTGTTACATTATATAAAGATGATACTGAGATAAACACATTAGATGTGAATAACAGAATTTATATTTTGAATATAAATAAAATCTCAAAATATAAAATGACAAATAAATAGCTCAAATTGATTTGATCAATAGAGACTTATTTGTGGCATTGTTGTCTGGGACACAATTAAACAAGACTCGTATATCCACACTTTTGAAGAGTGGGTACTAGGACTGATTTGACTATTCAAATAAGTCTACGAATCTAGTTTATTAGGTAAAGTACCTAAAAACTATTTACTTGGTAATAGTATAAGGGCCACCAATCTGTTAGCCCTATTCATGGTGAAGTTAGTGGGCCCATATCTAGCTAGGCTAGATGTGAACATGAATATTTCGTGACCTTAACGGATGTAACATCACGTTATGGTTATGTGTTTCTTTTGAAGAACACAGATCGGAAACTATTAGGGTTTCGACACGAAGTAGATTAACAGATCGATTGTAGTATTATGCCGTCACGGTAAGACCGTAATGGAAAATACTTAAGCAGTAAGTTTCAAACATACATGAAAGAGTATAGTATTCTTTCAGATGAGGACTCCTCCCGAGACACGTCAGTTTGACGGTGTGTCCAAACTAAAAACCGAATTTTGTTGGACATGATAAGGTTTATCACGAGTCGCTCTGAGCTACCATTTCCTTCAACGGATATGTATCTACAGTGCAAAACTTATTTAGAATAAGGTTCCATATAAATCTGTTTGACAGATATCATATAGGATATGAACAGGAAAGAAACAGGTTTCTCATTCCTAATAATTTGGGTATGCCAGGCATAACGTTTGGATGATACCAAACTAAAGACCCAAATTGGATAAGTGCCAATATAGGTTATCCTAAGGGAAATCATAAGTATAGTACTTATAAATCTCACATGAGAACAATGTGATTGTTGCTCACCATGCATTTTTCCTGAGAGGAATACCGATATGCAGTGGTAAGTGGGAGGATAGTGATTCTCGATGAAAATCGGAGTAATACTGTTCAAGGCACGAAGTCCTTAATGGAACACGAACAGTTCATCAATAATGAATGTGTACCATTAATCTTCAAATACACAAGAAACTAGTAGATCGGATAGAGTCAGAAAACAACCTAGGGTATGTGTTTCTGATCTAACCTCATAAGGATGTCAATCTTATGAAGGTATATCCACCGACTACGTTTTGAGGAAGTGATACGAGTATCGACTCCCTATTATGGCAAAGTGCCATGAGTCCGAAATGGATTCCATGTATAACAACTATTTTGGATACTAGTTGTTGTACCACAAGGCATTGTGCCTATTGGTACTTTAAACGTCTTCAAGGAAGACATATATGGAAGGAAACATACCAACGTACAAAGCTGGGCTTTTGACGGAAAGGTATCGTTATCAACATTGTGTTAATAACGGTTCAACCTTTTACCTGTTGCCATGGTAAATCCATTTTGAAGATGCAGATCAAAATCGCTTTCCTGAAAAGGAAACCTCTTGGAGGATGCTTACAACATCCTGACGATTTTGTATAACCGACAAACAAGGTTTGCGGGTTATTCGATCCATGTTTGGATTGAAACATGCATAAGGTTCTTGGAACTGTCGTTTTGAAATAATCATAATGGTTTATGATTTGACTCAAAACAAAATGATTCTTGTGTATATAAGAGGTTAGTGGGAGAGCACTGATATGAAATTCCCATAAAGCAATTGGTGAAAGCTTGCTTTCATAGATATTCTTTCAATAGAAATTCTCCGTAGAATTCTGGGGAGTAACAACTTTATTCAAGGAATAAAGATCTACTGGGATAGATTTGGAGTTGTTAACACTCTCTGGGAAATTGTACATTTAAAATGTACTTGATAGGGTGTCTCATACGCTTCGAGCATATGGAGTCACAATCGGGTCAATCCAAGTGATAGTCACTGGATTGAAGTTAAGAACATCTGTTAGTATCTTAGAGAACTAAAGATGCTGTCTAAAACTATGGAGAAGGAGAACTTGAAGTGACTGGGATCACTGCTGCAAGTTTCCAAACAATTAAATACTACGGTACTATAAAGTTTGAATAACGGGACAGTGAGCTGGAAATCTTCTGAGCAAGATACTGTTGCCGAATAAACAACAAATGCGGATTATTGCTGCAGCTGAGGCAGCAAAAGAAGCCATTTGGATCGATAATAAATCTAATTAGATTAGATATAGTTCTGTTAGCTGCTGAGCTAGGCGTCAGCACAGGCTAAGGAATTAAAGGTCTCATCGACGATCCAGATATATACTTCTATATCATCTGATTCATTCGGATCATACATCGTGGCGATGTGATGATCGTATAAATCGCGTCAGACGATAATCATACAAATCCGCTGACGAAAACCTTTCCTCAGTAATTTGAGCGAACCGTACATAGTTCGGGTGTTAGACACTCGAGTGACTGGCTATGTGCCAAGTGGGAGATTGTTGGATAATATGACCCATAGCGTCACTATTTGTACAGATCATAGTGTTGTTGTACAAATTGACTATGTGACAAGGAAATTGCACTCTCATCATTTGTGATTAGATCACCTTAGATATATAAATGAAGAGAGGTCCCTATGATTAGTTCCTGGACTGAGAATGATATGAGACAGTATCAGTCCCCGAAGGATTAATCATTAAATATCCCTAGCCGGAGTATTATCGAGACTGGACATCGATAATGCGGAATAGGCTAGTATTGCACTTGTGCGCGTTGTGAGGGCACAACGGCATAGTTCTCATATATATAAGTATTGGATACTTATGCAAGTGTGATAGGAGGTTGTGTTTCACCGATGATACGGGAAACAGCTTCGCTCTGGATAGACCCCTCGGAATCCCATTGGTATTATGACTATGTGTCTATGGGAGGCCGAAATCAAGGTAGGTGTGTATAGTCTTAACCTGAGACTTACATCGCTAATGCTTACGACAATCAATATACTTTAGTTGAGGTCGTCTAGGACTCTAACCGGTTCTGTGTACGCCAATGCTGGGTATATTGAGAATCGTAGTGTATTGGATGTGATGTCAAGACGGAAGTATCACTCCAGTCATAGTGGAGATGATGTCACGCAGGATACGGTATTAGTGCTCTTAAGTGCTGCGCGGCCATCGGGATATTATGACAAGGTCATGTATATCCGATTATAGAGACTAGTTACCAGACATCCGACATGTGCTTCGTACGGGGCAGACACTTATCCAGCCCCAGGCCTAGCACGTGACTATCCGATACTGGGCCGATATACACAATACAATCGTATACTACGCTTGATACAGATCTTAATATTCTTAGATGGATATGTCCGGAGAATTGGGTAGACTTGGTGCTTTGCTAGGAGTCGACCTTGTCTCTTAAATCGGTAGAACGTAGTACTTGGTACGTAAGTGATTCGGATACTCCGACGACCGTATTTACTGCCAACTTATCCGGAGATCTCATGGGTCGCTTCCCGATAATCCACCGATGACGCACAACTCGCACACTTGAATAATCTGGGATTATATAGAAGAGAGAGAAAATTAATCTAGGATTAATAACGGAGATATTTTATCTAGGATAAAATATCGTCTAGAGAGAGATAACGATTAATTGGAATTAATCGATTAAATTAATATATTCGATATATTAAACGAAATTAGATTTCGACGCGGAATTAAAATTAGATTTTAATTCGGGCGAATGAATTAATTTAAATAATTCGTAAGCGACGTGAATAGTGAATTCGCTAGGCGTAATTCTAATTACGACGCGACAGAAAAATCGTTAATTTGGAATTAGCGAACCCGAGCCCGAGTGTGATTGCGAGCGCATTCGTATTTCGAATTCGAGTGCGGCAACGCAAGTCGCATCAAGCGTCAAATCATTCGTCACATCAAGCGTCAAATCAAATGTCACTTTGAGTGATGTGATTGATTGATGTGATTGATTGATTGATTGAAAAGACAACTTGTGACACTTTGAGTGATGTAAGTTGTTGGAATAGTTATAGTTGTTGGAAAGTTAAAATCATTGACTTTTTGAAAGCCAAAATTGTGTATATCCTTAATATATTTTGGAAAATATATAAGGTAATATTTTTTAGACTTTCAACTTAACTTAACACATTTTCTTCTCTCTCATTTTGCTCTCTTCTCTCACGCCCATTTGCTGAAAAACTCACTGGTTTTGGAACCAGAAATGGCGTGAATAGGGAAGCCAAGAGTTAGGTTTTCATGGTGAAAACCGCAAGTGCTAGCACACTACGAGTCTTGCGAAGGTGGTAGGGAGGTTCGACCATGAGCCGAGATCCGTCGACGAAGCTAGGAGCTCCGTTTCGCATCTCAAATTTCTGTTTTTGGAGACAGTGGACTGCTGCAGTTCATGCGCCTTGGCAGTGCGTTTTTGGCCTTCAATCGTCTCCAAATCGACTCAACCGATCGATGTGAGTATTCCACTACCTCCGTTGGTGTATTCACGCATGTTTTCATGACTTGTATGATCTTGGGACCTAGATTTAAACCAACAGAGTCTCGAAGGTCGAGGCCCATAGCAGTATCAGTTTGGGGGCGAGGCCCACGTTAGTGTCAGTTCAGGGGCGAGGCCCACATCGGAATCGGTTTGGGGGCGAGGCCCACAACAGCATCATGCATCCATGCATACATGCATACATATCACATACATACAATTTTTATTTTGTTCGCAGGATTGTAGCGGTAAAGACCATCTCATCAAGTAACGATTCAAAAATGAGCCGTCTCTCATCAAGCAACAGATGCCGAAAATGGCACTCCAAAATGGAGCACACACAACAGATGCCGAAAATGGCGCTCTAAAATGGAGCACACACAACGGATGCCGAAAATGGCGCTCCAAAATGGAGCACACACAACAGATGTCGAAAATGGCGCTCCAAAATGGAGCACACACAACAGATGCCGAAAATGGCCCTCCAAAAATAGAGCACGGTTCGGGAATGAACCAGGGGTCGCAGCACCTCATCACCAAATCAACTCAACTCAACTCAACACATGGCAAGACAAGTGGCAGCTGGCGAGCCAGGTAAGTAAAAATGCATTGCATAACTTTGATATGATTGTCACTGTTACACATTACATAAGTCCCATCAAAGTGGGGGCGACTGTAGGCACTGCATTTTTGCATATAAGTCCCTATGATGAGTCTCATTTAGAGGCACTACCTTTTATGTCAAGGAAGTCGCGGGAAACAGACGTCGGAAGGGGAATTCAGAATAAGTATGTCATCAGATTCATTTCACAAGTTCACTGTTTTTGTTCGTGCTGCGTTCGTGACCACGTTCAAACGTCAAGTAGATTGCGGGCGTTCGTGTAGCGTTCGAATCGGCGTTCAAACGGTGTCGGTATTTCTGGTTTTGCTGCTAGCCTCACACCCAAACCCAATTAGCCCACCAAAGCCCATAAAACATATCCAATTAATAAAATGCATATTTAACACATGACAAAATTAAATAAAATCTAAAAATAATATACCAATTTAAAATAAAATCATGCATAATTAAAATCAATCAAATATATCACTTCCTAATAAAACAAATATCATGCCTAAACCAAACAAATTAAATATATTAACTTCCTAATTAAACCAAATCTTGTCTCCAATCAATCTTTTTCTTTCCTTGTAAGACACTAATTGATTCCTTCCTTTTCAAACAAGGAGAAGCCCTAGCCCTTTGCCTATAAAAGAAACCCAATTCCAACACTTCACTCTCCTAGCTCATTGACAAAAAAAAACTCTTGGCATTCACGCATACACAAAGAATAACAAGCAAAAATTTATCTTCTTCTCCTCTCTATTGCCGAGCATATCACCCAAAAATCCCCTTCCATTGCCGCAAAATCACAACCCAAAACACCATCTCCATTTCCACATAAACCACTATTGAAACACTCCCCCGAACAGTAAGCCAAACTACCGAAAATCACAGCCCCATATTACCGAAAATCACTACTTAAAACATTCACTGTTTGACCGAAAAACTACCCCTGGAACACCCCCATAAACTACCGAAACTCACCCCTAAAAAGCAGCCGATTAACCATAAAAAACAGTAGCCTAAAACATCAAAAATAGTGACCGAAATACAACAGCAAAACAGCAGTAAAACAGCAGCGAAACAGAGGGAAAACAGCAGCCCGAACAGCGAAACAACGAAGGGAAACATTGAACCAGTGAACCGGGGGAGTTGCAGAGCATCAACCCTTCCGACGACCGTGTACTGTACTTCCGAGAGACGATTTTAAAAAGGTTAGACCTGAGGGCACTTGCTGGTTATTTTTATCCGTATTTTAATTGTTTATTTTTTTTTATTCGCATGAGAGTCGTTTGTGGATGCATGTTGTGGCTTTGAATAAAATGGAAAATGTGTCGCCTCTTGTGGTATATAGGATGGAAACCCAGACATAAATTCCGTAGCCGAATCCGAATGGACGGTAGTGCGGTATGTACTTGGGATACAACTCCACGTACCACTTGAGCCAACGACGTATATTTTGTTTTATGTTGTTTTGATTTATTTATCATATGTTATTTGAATTCTGCATGTTATTTGTTTGTGTAATGATGAGATAAAGCGCACGGGCTTAGTAAGTTGGATTAAAGGTCCTCCATTTCGAGGGGTTAAAATCCTTTACCACGATGCTTTGCCGCGCCGGATGACGTATATTCGGTTGAATGTAAGATGTGTTCAATCGGGTATACAAAGTCCGATATCGTTGTCTTTATTTTTATATGCATTATGTTATTAGCGTATGGGCTTAGTAAGTTGGATTAAAGGTCCTCCGTTTCGAGGGGTTAAAATCCTTTACCACGATGCTTCGCCGTGCCGGATGACGTATATTCGGTTGAATGTAAGATGTGTTCAATCGGATATACAAAGTCCGATATCGTTGTCTTTATTTTTATATGCATTGTGTTATTAGCGCATGGGCTTAGTAAGTCGGATTAAAGGTCCTCCATTTCGAGAGGTTAAAATCCTTTACCATGATGGTTTGTCGCGCCTTGTAGCCCATTATTATTTATTAGGTGTAATCTATTCATCCGTTCACGTATGTGTCATGTTGTTTACTGCATTTTTTGAGGTCACTACTGTAACCCCGTTCGAACGCATTTCAGAACGCCACACGAACGCATGTTTTCTGTCTCAGTTCGTTCGAGCGCGTTTACAAACGCTATACGAACGTGAACCTTCTGTTTACCATTCGAAAGCGTTTACTAATGCTACTCGAACGCGAATGTATTTCCTTTATTTTATCATGCATTAGGTCTGGTCCCGTTCGAACGAGTTCTTAAACGCTATACGAACGCGAACCTTCTGTTTACCGTTCGAACGCGTTTACGAACGCTACTCGAACGTGAATGCATTTTGTTTCATTAGGTCCTGTCCCGTTCGAACGCGTTCTCAAACGCTATACGAACGCGAACCTTCTGTTTACCGTTCGAACGCGTTTTCAAACACTACACGAATGCGCATACACTGTACTGAGTCATTTTCATCATATGTCATGTATAATTGTTTCTTAGGTGATTTCTCTTGTATCATGTAATCAATCATACCATTTGTATCCCTGTATTTGTCTATTTGATGTGTTCATGAGATGGTATTCAAGCATGATTAGGCCGTTAGTATGTTACTTGGTTCTTAAGCATGATTTAGCCTATTTAGTTGTTCATTTTCAAGCATGATTAGTCATTTATTCTGCGTTTGGAATTTGCATTATGTTTAGGTTGTTCTTTGTTTTCCGTATTATATTATCGAAGTATGTTCATGAGATTGCCGTGTGCTATTGCATGTTCGCTGTTATTCCAATTTTCTTTCATGCGTGATTGTATAATTATTATCTACTAGCATGCCTATGATCGAATGTAATGTGCTTATGACATTGTATGCTAGCCGTATTTATCATTATGTATGCAAATTTGGACATAGATTATATGCAAATAGGTTGTATGCAAATTGGGACATAGATTAAATGCAAATAGGTTGTATGCAAATCCGGACATAGGTTATATGCAAACTTAGATATGAGCCTTGTACTTATGCATGCGAACATAGGAGTAAATTATCCTTGGAAATAAATGTTGCTTAGGCTTGGTTAAATTATTGCATAAATCATTTTATTACAAGTGGCATAAGTAAGGGACCATTCCGAACCCAATGGTTTGAGCTCTTCCCTTGCGAGGGGTGAGTGCAGCCTTAAATCTTTGTCCCGATTCACACCGGGTGGAGACTCCATCATTCTCCGGTTTAGTCCCCCATGGGCTACTCCGTACTCCCAACCGGGCCGCGAGCCCGGAACAGCATGCGTCGCCCAGTTTCTGTGTCCTACACTTGGACTTCACATTGCCACGATGTATGATCTCACAAATAAGATGGAAACGTCGAAGAACATACTTGGATCGTTGATGAGACCTAGGTTCCTTAGCCTGCGCTATAGCCCCGTTATTGTCACAATACAATGGAACGAGCTCAGCTGCTAACAGAACTACTCCTAATCCAATTAGGAATTTACGGATCCAAACTGCCTCTTTTACTGCTTCAGCTGCAGTAATGTACTCCGCTTCTGTTGTTGAATCGGCAACAGTCTCTTGCTTGGAAGATTTCCAGCTTACTGCTCAGTTATTCAAACAAAATATGTACCCAGATTGCGACTTGCAGTCGTCTTTATCGGTTTGGAAACTTGCATCGGTATACCCAGTTACCTCAAGTTCTCCATCTCCATAGATTAAAAAAACATCCTTAGTTCGTCTAAGATACTTAAGGATATTCTTAACCGCCATCCAGTGACCATCACTTGGATCGGCCTGATAGCGACTACACATGCTCAAAACATACGAGACATCAGGTCGCGTACATATCATGGCATACATGATCGATCCGACTGCCGAGCCGAACGGGATCCGACTCATGTTGTCTCTCTCATCTTGAGTTTTAGGACACATGTCCTTAGATAGAGTGACGCCATGTGACACTGGCAACAGTCCCCTCTTGGACTGATCCATGTTGAATCTCTTCAACACTTTGTCAATGTACGTGCCCTAGGAGAGTCCAAGCAGTTTTCTAGATCTATCCCAGTAGATCTTTATTCCTAAAATAAAGGCTGCTTCTCCCAGATCCTTCATGGAGAATTTTAATGAAAGCCAAGCTTTCACTGATGTTAACTTGTGAATGTCATTGCCAATAAGCAATACATCATCAACGTAAAGGAAAACGAAACCATTTCGTTGACGATACCCTTTCGCTACAAGCCTAGCTTTGTACGTCTGTATATTGCCATCCATGTCGGTCTTCTTCTTGAAGGCCCATTTGCAACCAATAGGCTTTACGCCTTCTAATGCATCAACCAGTGTCCAAACTTGGTTGGTGTACATGGAATCTATTTCGGACTTCATGGCCTCTTGCCATAAAGCGGAATCGATATCTTGTATTGCTTCCTCATACGTAGCTGGCTCGTTATCCTCAATAAGATTGATATCCACATGAGGTGAGATCAGAAACCCATACCTCTCAGGTTGTTTTATGACTCTCTCCGACCTACGTGGTTCTTGTGTATTCGAAGATTGTGGTACAGTTTAATCCCTGATGAACTGTTCATGTTCCGTTAAGGATTCTGTGCCAGGAACAGTATCACTCCGATTTTCATCGAGTTCTACTTTCCTCCCACTTACCACTACATTTAGGAATTCCTTCTCAAGGAAAACCGCATGTAGAGCAACAAATACTTTGTTCTCTTGTGGGTGATAGAAGTAATATCCTTTGGTTTCCCTAGGATATCCTACAAATAGGCATTTATCCTATTTGGGTTCTAGTTTGGTACCTTCCAAATGTTTGACGTATGCCCAACATCCCCAAATCTTCAGGAATGAGAAACCCGGTTTCTTTCCTGTCCATATTTCATACGGAGTCTGTTGAACAGACTTTGACGGAACCTTATTCAAAATAAGTATTGCACTATTCAATGCATATCCCCAGAAGGAAATAGGTAGCTCTGTGCGACTCATCATAGACCTTACCATGTCTAACAAAGTTCGGTTTCTCCGTTCGGACACACCGTTTAATTGTGGTGTTCCGGGAGGAGTCCACTGTTAAAGAATACCATATTCTTTCAAGTAATCAAGAAACTCATTGCTTAAGTATTCGCCACCACGGTCCGACCATAATGTCTTAATACTTTTGCCGGTCTGTTTTTCTACTTCGTGTCGAAACTCTTTGAATTTCTTAAAGGTTTCCGACTTGTGTCTCATAAGATACACATAACCATAACGCGATGCATCATCCATAAAGGTTACGAAGTATTCATATCCACCTCTAGCCTGGCTAGACATGGGCCCACAAATGTCACTATGAACGAGGGCTAACAGTTCGGTGGCACGTGCACCTTTACCGCTAAAAGGTGATTTAGGCATTTTGCCTAATAAACAAGATTCGCAGACGTCATATGAATTTGGATCAAATCCGTCCAAGTACCCACTCTTCGAAAGTGTGGATATGCGAGTCTTGTTAATGTGTCCCAGGCGACAATGCCACATATAAGTTTCATCTTTGTTACTTAGTTTAAGCCTTTTGTTTGTTACATTATATGTTTGAGATTGATTTATAGTCAAAATATAAAGACCATTATTTACATCAGGAGTGCAAATTTCCATATCATTTTTATACATAAAACACCCAATGTTTCTAAATAAAAAAGTATACCCACATTGGGCTAACATAGATACAAAAATAATATTCTTAGTCAAACTAGGTACATAATAACAGTTTGTAAGTTTAAGTACATGCCCCGAGGGCAGTTCCAAAACAAAAGTGCCAACGGCCAAAACAGCGACTCGTGTCCCATTTCCAACGCAGAGGTCAATCTCTCATGAGGCCAGTCTCCTGCTAATATGCAGATCCTGCACATCAGTACATATATGAGTACCATAACCAGAATCAAAAATCCAATTTTTAAAACTAGTAGTAGACATGTTTATTTCTATAACAAACATACCTGAAGCCGGTGCCTTGCCCGCTTTGATTTCCTTCATGTGTGCCTTGTACTCGCGATAGTCACGCTTCTAGTGACCCCGCTTCTCGCACTGCAGGCATACATCTTGGGATTTGTCCTTACCCTTCCCAGAAGGTTTTGACGATTTGGCCTTGCCTTTTTTTTTCTTCTTCTTCTTCTTTACACCTCCAGTCGCCTTAGGCCAAGCCTTGGGAGACTGAGATGTTGAAGCAAAGTGCGCCTCACGCTTCTTGCCCTTCAGGAGCTCTTTTTCTGCTTCGCACAGTGTGGACATCAACTCTCCAAGAGTTTGGTCTTGGTTCATCATATTGTAGTTCATGATGAACCCACTTCAAGTGTCTGGAAAAGACTATAAGATCAAATCTATAGAAGTCTCAACCTCAAAGACAATGCCCATCTGTCCCAGCTGCTTAATGTCAGCAATCATCTGTGACACATGGTGCTCAACAGATGTACCCTCTGACATGCGAGCACGAAAAAGCTTCTTCTGTAACTCATATCTCTGCGATCTAAGATTAGATCGATGAAGATCATGCAACTTTTCCATCATATTATAGGGATCCAATCCATTGTTTTGACGTTGGAATTGTTGATTCATAGCAGCAAGCATTATAGATTGAGCAGTGAAGTTATCATCGCTATGAGTCTTCCAAAGCTCTAGCTCAACTATCTGATCAGATATAGGCTTAGGCCTAAGAGGTCTCTCTATAGTGTAGAGCAACTTCTCGGATCCCAGGACAATCCTGAGATTCAAGTCCCAATCTTGAAAGTTTATGCCATTAAAGACATTGTCACCCATGATAATATATCTAATGCTTAACTTTTTTGTCATCTTAATTGTAATAGTCAAACTATTCAATTAACGATGTATGGGTACACTCTAACTGTTACAAGAAAAATAATAAAATATTAGTCCAACTAATAAATATAATTGACGAAATATTTGAAAGTGCGTAAAGCCAAGTATTTGAAAGAATTGCAAATTCAATACTGGCCTCCCACTACTTTTCGGTGAGCCTCTAACCCTTTGTTGAGTACTCGGGAAACCTAGTTTCCTAGTGGGCTAGGATCCCGTTAAATAACACACAACCTTGACTTTGGCAAACAAACTGTATGATATTTAACTAGGTATATCTCTAAGATCAATTGGATCTCATCCAATTCCTAGATCCGGTAGGTGGACCTCTTAGTCCGAAACATATATACAATATACATGCCAATATATCCAATATATTTTCCTAACCTTTTTCCTCTGAATCAAATAAGCCTTGGCTTTGGCACAACAAGCTTAATGATTCCAGTTAAGCGGAACCCATTGACTTTGGAAAGCTTCATAATCAAAGTCGATGGACAAGAAGTGATCTTGACTTTGGCCAACAAATCACAACTTGGACATGATATAAGATATGGAACAAAGCCTTTATGATTCAAACAGATCCGGGATGGACAAAGGTCTTGACTTTGGGCAACAAACTGTTGGACAGTTATGACCCATAGCGTCACTATTTGTACAGATCATGGTGTTGTTGTACAAATTAACTATGTGACAAAGGAAATTGCTCTTTTATCATTTGTGATTAGATCACCAAGATGTATAAATGGTAGAAGGTCCATATGATTAGTTCCGGATTGAGATGATATGAGACAGTATCAATCCACGAAGGTTTAATCATTAAATATCCCTAGTCAGAGTATTATCGAGATTGGACATCGATAATGCGGAAAAGACTAGTATTACACTTTTGCGCGTTGTGAGGGCATAACGACATAGTTCTCATATATTTTGGGTATAAGATACTCATGCAAATGTAGTAGGAGGTTGTGTTTTACCGATGGTACGGAAAACAGCTTCGCTCTGGATAAACCCCTCATAATTCCATTGGTAGTATGACTATGTGTCTATGGAAGTCTGAATCAGGGTAGATGTATTTGGTCTTAACTTGAGACTTGCACCGCTAATACTTGCGACAATCAATATATTTTGGTTTTGGTCGTCCACGGCTTTAACAGGTTCTGTGTACGCCTCTTCTGGGTATATTGAGAATCGTAGTGTATTGGGTGTGATGTCGAGATGGAAGTATCACTCCAGTCATAGTGGAGATGATGATCACGTAGGATACAGAACTCGTTCTCTTATGTGCTGCAGCTATCGGGATATTATGACTAGGTCATGTTTATCCGATTATAGAGACTAGTTACCAGAGATCCGATATGTGCTTCGTACGGGGCAGACACATTTCCAGCCCCAGGCCTAGCATGTGACATCCGATACTGGATCGTAATACGCAATACTACGTATACTACGCTTGATATAGATCACTTATTCCTGTAAGGATATTTCTGGAGAATTGGGTAGGCATGGCGCTTTGCTAGAAGCCAACATTGTCTGGTAAATCGGTAAAAACGTAGTACTAGGTACGTACGTGTTCGGATAGTCCGACGACCGAATTTACTGCCAACATATCCGAGGATCTCATGGGTCGCTTCCCGAAAATTCACCGATGACGTATGACTCGTAACTTCATTAATCTGGGATTAATTAGATGAGAGAGAAAATTAATCTGGGATTAATTACGGATATATTTTATCTGGGATAAATATTATTTAAGAGAGAGAACGATTAATTTGGAATTAATCGGTAAATAATATATTCGATATATATACGAAATTGGATTTTGACGCGGATTGAAATTAGATTTTAATTCGGGCGAACGAGTTAATTTAGAATTAATTCGTTAGCTATGTGAATAGTGATTTTGCTAGGCATAATTATTTAATTACGTCGCCGAAAATTCGTTAATTAGAATTAGCGAACCTGAGCCCGGGAGTGTTTGCGGGCGCACTCGCATTTCGAATTCAAATGCGGCCCACAGGTCACATCAAGCGTCAAATCACTTGTCACTTTGAGTGATGTGACAACTAGTCCTTTGATTTGAGTGATTGATGTGAGTTGTTGGATAAATTAAAGCCATTTACCATTTATCCAAATATATGGTGTTTGACTTTATTTTTGTGTATTAGATACACATTTATCCAACAACCAAACATAACACACTCTCTCACTTCTTCTCCTCTCCCTCTCACGCCGAAGGGGCATTCTTCTCATTCTTTCACTGGTTTTGCCGAGTATACAAGGAAGAAGATGGTAATTTTTGTGGCAAAAATTACCGAGTGCTAGCACACTTCTGGAGTCTCGCGAAGGTAATAGGGAAACCCACCCGTGGGCATGGAATATACATCACAAAGCTTGGAGCTTGAGACCACCATGACCGAATTTTTGAAGGACAAAACAGCCCACTGCCGTGAGCCCTAGGAGGAAAAACTTGAAGATTTTGTTCTTCGCATCGCTCAAAACCGATCAATGTAAGTATTCCACAACTTCTTTGTTGTATTCGCACATGGTTTCTTTGCTTCCTTGCTTAAATCGATCCCGGTTAGACCGTATAATCCCAACAATGGTATCAGAGCGAGATTGAGCATGAAACTTGAACTTAGGGTTAAAATTGGGTAAATTGAATTTGAGCATGATTTGATAAAATTAATTGATTGAGTATGCTTGAATGATGTTTAATTGAAGTTGTGCATGATCAACTTCATGAAAAGTTGATTGTATCATTTTTTGCCCAATAATTTGCCTTGGCCGAGAGTACATGAACCCTAATTGTCATGGTATTTTGTGTTTTTTGATCATTGGATGAGTTGGAAAACATTGGGTAATGTTGATTTGTAATTCAATTGGATTGAAAACGAAATCGGATTATAAATCCCCCCCAAAATGTCGAGACTATTGAAGCATGAAATGATTGATTTTTGATTAAAATGTGTGGACATATTTTGATGTTAATGAGCATAATTAATTAGGCTAACTGATGTTTTGGAAATGTTAATTTGGGTATTAATTATGGAATACACTTTGGTTAATTAGATTATAAAATTTGGAATTTTGATAATTTAATTAATTGGGCCTATTTTGGAAATTGGGCTTAAAAGTTGTAATTGGGCTTAAATGGGCTTGGTTGTACCAAAATTGGTTTAGGCTAAATTGGTTGGATCCATTTGGGCCCAAAACCATATCCATAAAGTCCAATTATGACTAATGGACCTTTAAAATTTAATTGGGCCTAATGGGCCTAAATTGGTTTATTGGCATATAAGGGTGATTCCTTAAATGGGCCTTTGGTATTTGGTTTGACCCATGTTGACCAAAAGTCCATGCCTTAAGAAATTAATTAAAAGCCCATTGGACTTTAATTAAATTAACATTGGATGTTAATCGGGCTTTAAGACCCGTAACGATTAGATTTAGAATCTAAGTCATAAAGGTTCGTTAATAAAGTGTAATATTTAATTTGGAATTAAATAGTGAATTAGTATTAAATGCAAATTAAATTGGATTTAATGTTGTAGTTTAATTTAATTCAAGAATTCGTACTTTGAGTACTTATTCGCAGAACGAGTTGGACTCGAGCAAAATCAAATCGTTGTTTGAACATTGGATGGTCATTAATATTCAGATTAATTAATTGGATTAGATTGATTGATAACATGCTTGTGTGAATACATGGTTGCGATGCATGAATAATGTATATCAGATGGATATTAGATGGGTGGGACAATTTTGGAAATTGTTGTAATAAATTTAGAATTTATTAATTAGACCTGCGTGTCCAGCCTATTACCTCTTTACTCTTTGTATTTCTCTTCTCACCTATTCCCCTCAATATAATGAGGTTTCTTTAGAAGTGTTTGTAACGGGTAGAAGTAATACATGTACTAGCGGGATAGATTTTGTTCTAGGAACAATGTGTATAGTATCCATCCGCATATCATTATTATATTTATTTTACGCGCCTTATTATGTGTTAGAATGCATGTTTAAGGGTGTATGATGATGACACCTAACAAAGATAATTAATTGGTTGCCAATTACCACGCGAAAAAACCCTCAAATAATATTAGCGTTTTTCCTTCCATTGAGTGATTCTTACTCAAGATCCAAGACTGGCATTGGTTTGTTGGCCAAAGTTAAGGCCTTTGTCCGTCGAGGAGGTGTTTGAATCATGAAAGCTTTGTTCCTATCGGTGTCTTGTCCAAGTTGTGATTTGTTGGCCAAAGTCAAGATCACTTCTTGTCCATCGACATTGATTACGAAGCTTTCCAAGGTCAATGGGTTCCGCTAACTGGGATCACTAAGTTTGTTGTGCAAAGCCAAGGCTTAGTTGATTCAGAGGAAAAAGGTTAGGTCAATATATTGGATATATTGGCATATATAAGATATATGTTTCGGACTTGGACGTCCACCTACTGGATCTAGGAATTGGATGAGATCCAATTGATCTTAGAGATCTACCTAGTTAATTATCATACAATTTGTTGGCCAAAGTCAAGATTGTGTGTTATTTAACGGGATCCTAGCCCACTAGGAAACAAGGTTTCCCGAGTACTCAACAGAGGGTTAGAGGCTCGCCTGAAAAATAGTGGGAGGCAAGTATTAAATTTGCAATATTCGTTTAGTTACTTGCCCTACGCGCTCATTACAAATTATTCGTCAATATAAATTAATATATTAGTTGGACTAATATTTAATAGTTGTTTTAATTAAACAGTTGGACTGTATTCAAACTATTTCATTTATAGTTGATTATATAATTGGATTATAGTAATCAATATATTTGAATTAACAAATTTAAATTATATTGATTAAATAGTTGGACTATAGTAATCATTATAATAAATAGTACCTGAAATCGTTGGACTTTAGAATCAAGATAAATTGAAAGATTAGTGTTTAACAAAAATAATCCTGGGAGAAAATGTTTTAAACGACTTTATTTTCAAATTGGGGAACATTTCTTCAGGATGGTCCTGGAAACTAATAAGTTACTTTATTTGATAAAATAACAGATTAGGCCTAAGCCCGAAGTTAAGCAAATAGTAGAGCATGATATTTGGAATATTCATATGATGATAACTTTAGTGCTTAATCCGTTATGCTTGCCAAATAGACTCCTTAATTTCTTAATCAGAACTAAGGATTAGATCCTTAAAGTATGATAATGAAATTGAAGGATCTTCATAGATCTATTTTTAGATCTTTGAAGTGCTAAATCGCAATAGTCAACCTCTTGGAGAGTTAATGGCTATACTCAAGGAGTCAAAGCCAAAGTTTGCAATAAGGCAGAAGCGCAAGCGCGCGCATCTTATTTCGACATTCCGGAAGGCCAAGGCTTCCAAAGGCTTTTGGGGTACCGAAAAGGCAAAGGCAAATCATTATAATCTTCTGGGAAGATAAAGGACATATCCCAAGATGTCTGCCTAAATTATGGCAAACGGGATCACAGAAGCGTGACTGCCGTATGGAAAAGGCAGATATGAAGGAATGAAGACGGGCAAGGCTCTGACTTCAAATATGTTTGTCATAAAATATGTTCACTGCTAGTATTAAAATTGGATTTTAGATACTGGATGTGGTACCAAAATATGTAATGGTGTACAAAATCTGCTGAAAAGCAGGATACTGACTTCAGTTGAGATTAATCTGTGAATTGA
>SKCR01040047.1:0-60415 GCA_019454045.1 Zanthoxylum bungeanum
TGGGTCGAGGCCCACATTAGTGTCAGTTTGAGGGGAGGCCCACATAAGTATCAGTCAGGGGGCGAGGCCCGCATCAGTACCAGTTTGGGGGTGAGGCCCCGCATCAGTATCAGTTTGAGAGCAAGGCCAACATCAGTATCAGTTTGGGGGCGAGGCCCACATCAGTATCAGTCAGGGGAATGAATCCCAGGGTCGAGGCCCGCATCGTCAGAGTTTTGGAATGAATCCGGGAATGAATCTCAAGGTCGGGGCCCACATCGTCAAAGTTTTGGAATGAATCCGGGAATGAATCCCAAGGTCGAGGACCACACCATCAGAGTTTTGGAATGAATCCGGGAATGAATCCCAGGGTCGAGGCCCACTTCGTCAGAATTTGGAATGAATCCCAGGGTCGAGGCCCACATCATCAGAGTTTTGGAATGAATCGGGAATGAATCACAAGGTCGAGGACCACATCATCAGAATTTTGGAATGAATCCCAGGGTCGAGGCCCGCATCGTCAGAATTTTGGAATGAATCCCAGGGTCGAGGCCCACATCATATGAGTTTTGGAATGAATCCGAGAATGAATCCCAAGGTCGAGGACCACATCGTCAGAATTTGGAATGAATCCCTGGGTCGAGGCCCACATCGTCAGAGTTTTGGAATGAATTCGAGAATGAATCTCAGGGTCGAGGCCCACATTATCAGAGTTTTGGAATGAATCCTAGGGTCGAGGCCCACTTCACCAGCAGTTTTGGAATGAATCCCATGGTCGAGGCTCACTTTATCAACTCAGTTCGAGGATGAACCACCTCTCATCAGCTCAGTTCGGTAGTGATTTCTAGAGATCGCAACATCTTGCAGGGATGAACCTCAGGGGTCGCAGCACATCACCACCAAATCAACTTAGTTCGAAGCAACATGCGAGTCAAGCAGCAGCTAGCGAGCCAGGTAAGTAAAAATGCATTGCATAAACTTTGATAGGATTATCATTGTCACACACTGCACAAGTCCCACCAAAGTGAGGGTGACTGTAGGCACTGCATTTTTGCATGTAAGTCCCGATGATGAGTCTCACATGGAGACACTACCTCTTTAAATTATGGAAGTCGCTGGAAACAGACGTCGGAAGGGAAGAGTCAGGAATTGACATCTTATTGGATTTAATTCGCTTGTTTAGCTTCGGGTTTGCTTCTTGGACCTCTGTTTTAAAACACATCCCTAGCCCAAAACCAAAGCCACACGCCCACCTAGCCTAAGCCCATTAAATCACATCCAATAATAATTAAAACATTTAAAACACATGTCAAAAATTAAATTAAATTAAATCAAATCTCATTCCTAAATTAAATAAATCAAATCAAATCTCATAAATCACATTCCTAATAAAATAAATCACATGCCTAAACTAAATGAAATCAAATCAAATCCCCATAATCATCTTCCTAACTAAAACAAATTACCTCCTTAATTAAATATATCATTTCCTTATGATACACAAATTAAATATTCCCCCCAAAATTACAATATTCTTTCCCTACCTATACAAGGATAAACCCAACCCTCTCATATAAAAGAAAACACAAGCCAAACCTTTGGACCTTAGCTCGTTCTCACAAAAACACAAAGAAAATAACCTAGCTCATTCACGCCCAAGCTCTCCAAAATTCCTCTCCATTGCCGCACAACCTCCGAAACAAATTCCTCTCCCCTACTCACCAAACACGCACAAGAGACAAATCCCACCGCCTGAAATCAAGCCCTCCACCGACAAACCATAAACAACAAATCATCACAACCTTGAACACTTACGCAGCACTCGGCTAACCTCACCCTAGCAAATCAGCAAGCCACCAATCTCACACACAAACACCCTTCAAACAACCATCAATCTCACATACAAACACCCTTCAAACAGCCATCATCTCACGTACAAACACCCTTCAAACAGCCTTCAATCTCACGCACCAAATCCCTCACAAACAACCCCTGACTCAGACCTAAACAACCCTAAAACCAAACCTCAGATTCATGCCATCCAGCAACCTTAAAACCCCATGTCCACTGCACCGAATCATAGCTCAACCATCACTCTCATTCACCGTGAAACTGCCCCATGACTCATGTCCAAATTGCCAGCAACTCACGCCCAAACTGCCCAGTTTTGCCACACCAAACAGCCCAATTTCTGCCCAGTTTTGCCGCACATTCTGCCTCCAAAAAAACTGCATTGCCTATCACCGAATAAAAAAGCCCCAAACTGCCTCACATTCACCGAATAAAATAGCCCACATAGCCCCTCAAAACACCGTAAAATAGTCCCGTAAACTGCACCCATAAGACCACCAAAAAACTGCACCACCAGTCCCTAAAAATTGCACTTAAATCACCAAAAAATCTGCCCAGTGAAACTGCTTTCTGACTACCAAAAATTGTCCAGAAAACCACCCCTCATTACCGCAAAATCACCTCAAAATAGTCCCATATTACCGCAAAATAGTAAGCCAAAATCGCGACCAGGAACAGCCGTAAAACAGAGTAAAACAGTAGCCCAAACAGCGAAACAGCAAATGGAAACGTTGAACTAGTGAACCGGAGGAGTTACGGAGCATCAACCCTTCTGACAACCGCGCACCGCACTTCCGAGAGACGACTTAAGAGGTTAGACCTGAGGGCACCCTTTCTATTTATTCCCGCACTTTCTTTCCGTTATTTATTTTATTTCTTTGCATGAGTATTGTTGGTTAATGTGTGCTATGGCCATGGGATGAATGGAATATGTGTTATCTCGTGCGGTATATCGAATGGAAACCCGGACGTAAATTCCGTAGCCGAATCCGAATGGACGATATTACGGTCTGCACTCGGGATACAATGCCATGTACCACTCGAGAGACACACATATTTCGTTTCATCCAACCTTGTGTTTGAGCATGATTTAGTCGTTAGTATGTTATTTCTTTGTGCATGATTTAATTATTTTCTTTCGCATTAGGAATTTAATTTACGTTTATGTTTAGGTTGTTATTTATTTTTTGTGTTTGATAATTCAATATCTTCATGAGATTATTGTGTGTTGTCGTGGTTTGCTGTTATGATGACTTACTTTTAAAGCATGCAAACTTAGATATAGGTTTTATTTTCATGCACTTGAACGTAGAAATAAAATACTCTTGGGAATATATGTTGCGTAGACTTGGTTAAATTATTGCACAAATCTGTTCATTACAAGTGGCATAAGTAAGGGACCATTCTGAACCCAATGGTTTGAGGTTTTCCCTTGCGAGGGGTGAGTGCGGCCTTAAATCTTTGTCCCAGTTCACACTGGGTGGCGACTCCATTATTCTCCGATTTAGTTCCTCCGTGGGCTATTCCGTACTCCCGACGAGGCCGCGAGCCTAGAGCAGCGTCGTCGATTTCTGTGTCCTACAATTGGTCATAGATTGATCAAGTACTTTAGGGAATTCAGCCTTTAAAAACTCTCGTGGAAGCGGACTCAATTCTTACTTGAAATAGGTGATCTACTATAACGAGATAATCTGCCTTAACCCCCATTAGGACTCTTCTCCTAATATAGTGATCAATAAAAGCCTTAGCTTATCCAAGCTTTGACAGACAACATTCTGCGTCATTACATGAATGAGAAAGAGTATAAAATTCTATAGTATATGTTTTGAATTGTATAAAGTTTCAATTATCCATTTTTGAACCTAGATCTTAGGATCTCCAATCAGTTAAGTTGGGTTTCCACAGTGAAAATTCTTAATTTATAGGCTTCAAGCACATTCCCATCGATGACTTCTCAACTTGCTCTCTAGGTAAACCTTTAGTAAGTGGATCCGCTAGGTTTTCCTTCGATTTGACATAATCTATCGAAATTATGCCACTTGAGAGTAGTTGTCGTATGGTATCATGTCTGCGACATATGTGTCGAGACTTACCATTATACATTGTATTTTGGGGTTTCCCAATAACCGATTGACTATCACAATGTATGCTTATTGGTGGCATTGGTTTGGGACAATCTGGAATATCCTCTAGGAAATTTCGAAGCCATTCCGCTTCTTCCGTTATTTTATCTAATGCTATGAATTCTGATTCCATAGTAGACCGAGCTATCCATGTTTGCCTCGAGGATTTCCATGACACGGCTGCACCACGAAGTGTGAAAATAAATCCACTCGTAGATTTGGAATCCACTGTATTAGATATCCAGTTAGCATCACTGTATCCCTCTAGAACAACAGGATATATCGTATAATGCAGACCAAATTTTGAAGTTTCTCCCAGATACCTCAAAACTCTTACTATGACTTTTCAGTGGTTATGTCATGGATTACTCGTATATCTGCTAAGTCTATTTATAGCTTGAGCATAATTTGTGAGATACACCAGACTTCGAATGATTCTTGACTACTCTAATTGTGATACGTTTGAGCCAGTATTATTTGACAAATGAAGAGTTAGGTCTACCGGAGTTCTAGTAACATTTAAATTTCCTTTATTATATTTCTCAAGTATCTTCTCAACATAATGAGTCTGAGATAATATATACCCCTCTGATATTCTGGAAATCTTAATTCCTAAGATCACATCAGCTACTCATAAATATTTCATATCAAATTTGATGATCAATACTTTCTTGGTAGATTGAATCATCTCATGATTACTACCAATTATCAGCATATCGACTATGTAGAGACACACAATGATATGTCTTTTTTTGAGCTGATTTGGTGTATACACTTATCACACTCATTGATTTTGAACCCACATGACAACATCTCCTTGTCAATTTTTTCATGCCATTATTTAGGTGTTTGTTTTAATCCGTATAAGGATTTTACAAGTTTGCACACCTTCTGTTCTTGTCCAGGAATATTAAAGTGTAAACCAAGACAATTGCCAACACACAGCTTTACTTCGATCATTTCCCGTTCTACGGTTGTATTCATTTCGACCATGAACATTGGTCATAGATTCATCAAGTACTTTAGGGAATTCAGCTTTTAAAAACTCTCGTGGAAGCGAACTCACTTCTTACTTGAAATAGGTGATCTACTATAAAGAGATAATCTGCCTTAACCCCCATTAGGACTCTTCTCCTAATACAGTGATCAATAAAAGCCTTAACTTATCCTACCCTTGACAGACAGCACTCTGCATCATTACAAGAATGTGAAAGAGTATAAAATTCTATAGTACTTGTTTTGAATTGCACAAAGTTTCAATTATCCATTTTAAACCTAGATCTTAGGATCTCCAATCAGCTAAGTTGGGTTTCCACAGTGAAAATTCTTAATTTATAGGCTTCAAGCCCATTCCCATCGATGACTTCTCAACTTGCTCTCTAGGTAAACCTTTAGTAAGTGGATCCGCTAGGTTTTCCTTCGATTTGACATAATCTATCGAAATTATGCCACTTGAGAGCAGTTGTCGTATGGTATTATGTCTGCGATGTATGTGTCGAGACTTACCATTATACATTGTATTTTGGGGTTTCCCAATAACCGATTGACTATCACAATGTATGCTTATTAGTGGCACTGGTTTGGGCCAATTTGGAATATCCTCTAGGAAATTTCGAAGCCATTCCGCTTCTTCTGTTATTTTATCCAATGCTATGAATTCTGATTCCATAGTAGACCGAGCAATACATATTTGCCTCGAGGATTTCCATGACACGGCTGCACCACCAAGTGTGAAAATAAATCCACTCGTAGATTTGGAATCCACTATATCAGATATCAATTTAGCATCACTGTATCCCTCTAGAATAACATGATAACTCGTATAATGCAGACCAAATTTTGAAGTTTCTCTCAGATACCTCAAAACTCTTACTATGACTTTCCAGTGGTTATTCCATGGATTACTCATATATCTGCCAAGTCTATTTACAACTTGAGCAATATCAGGTCGTGTGTAATTTGTGAGATACATCAGACTTCGAATGATTCTTGACTACTCTAATTGTGATACGTTTGAGCCAGTATTCTTTGACAAATGAAGAGTTAGGTCTACCAGAGTTCTAGTAACATTTAAATCTCCTTTATTATATTTCTCAAGTATCTTCTCAACATAGTGAGTCTGAGATAATATATACCATTCTACTATTCTGGAAATCTTAATTCCTAAGATCACATCAGCTACTCTTAAATCTTTCATATCAAATTTGATGATCAATACTTTCTTGGCAGACTGAATCATCTCATGATTACTACCAATTATCAACATATCGACTATGTAGAGACACACAATGATATGTCTTTTTTCAGCTAATTTGGTGTATATACACTTATCACACTCATTGATTTTGAACCCACTTGACAATATCTCTTTGTCAATTTTTTCATGCCATTGTTTAAGTGTTTTTTTTATCCGTATAAGGATTTTACAAGTTTGCACATCTTCTGTTCTTGTCCAGGAATATTAAAACCTTCTGGTTGTTCCATGTGAATCTCTTCATCTAGTTTACCATTTAAGAATGTTGTCTTTACATCCATTTGATGTATTTCAAGACTAAATATAGTTGTTATGGCTATGAGCATCTTATTGACGCGATGCGAGTCAATAGTGAATAGGTATCAAAGTAATCAAGACATTATTTTTTGTTGGGGTTTTGGGCGAAGGGCTCAGCGGAAGCGCGGTTCGGGCGAAATGGTAATTTAAAACTTTTTCAAATTATCGAATAAATTATTCAATATCTAATATGAATAATTTATTCATATTTAACCTAAAACTATTTATTCGATATCAAATAACGACATAAATATATATGAAACGTCTAGAAACTTTTACGAAAAATGTTTTTCGGCAAAATTATACCACGGTCATGGATTTACTAGATCGTAAACACATTTAGGATGCCTATGCCCTGTACACAAGACTGAAAGATCCTCTCTTGATACGCACTGGATATCATGAGCATCAGTCCACACCCATCGAACATGCGGAGGTCTGATCATGAATAGATTGGTGACGTGACTGCCATCAAAGTGTGAAGGATAACTCATATATCCCACTGTGGTATCTCAAGTCGAAGGACCACTATGCTCACTCAACTCGAGAAGATTCCTATTAACGTTGGTGTACCATCTATTAGGAAATCTTCAGTGAGTCATTTAGTGTTTATCAAATAAACACCTACATGTCTATACGAGTCTCCCGAGACTCACAGTTCATTGGGATAAATCATCGGACCAAGTCATGATATACGACATGTACTAGTCTCAGCGTATTTTACTAACCGACCTGTGTTATTAAATCTTGACTAGAAACTTTATTTAAGGATATACATCTTATAGTGCACTTCCCAATGTCAATTACAAACTACGTTGTAATTGCGCACTATATTGTAAATCCTAGGGTCTTTGTCTAATATACACGTATCACTGAACCAGATTCAGTTTCGATCTAATCGTAATTAGATCGAAGAAGTGTATAAAAGACAAAAGTGCTACCATTAAAGTAGTAATATTATGGAAAATAGAATTGCTCGTATTTATAAATCGGACATTAATACGATCCAGATTGGCACTCCGAGCACCAAGCATAACAATTTCTCCCACTTGCTCTAGTGCCAATCCACGGTATCCTATACACATCTTAATGTGTATCGCATACTCATGGCCCTCAAGAGCCCACCTAGCACTCAAGAGGTAGGCAACAACAAATAAGCATGCTTTAACAAATTGAGTCCGTCCAACAAACTCAATCGTTTTCCTTAACTAGCATCATTCATATTTTGTAGAATCCAAATTCCACATCAATATGACTCAGACGTTATATCAGTATTGTGCTATAGCTGCTGAGTTGTCTAAGTATATATGGATCAAATCCAAAATACTATATTACAACCGCAAGCACAAAACTAATATCAACACTTCTAATCATTGAGGTCACTTTGTAACTTCTTAAGTCAATACTTCATAAGTTGCAACTGATTCCACTAATTCAGTAGAATCAATGGTGACACTCCCACTGCATCTTTTCTGACTTTATATGACATAGACAATCTAATGTCATAATTAGGATTAAAACTAATCTGACCTTATGGTTGCAGACTAAATTCTCCATAAATAAGAAACTCGTTCTTAATATTTCAAAGATCACAAAGAACATGTTTCAAGATCCATCATATGGTCTGCAACATATCAAAATAAATCGCAACCATTACGATAAAATTGATATCTTTAATCGTACATTATATAATATTCATTACGCCACCATCCTATGATGCATAAGATTGACTAGACATTCCAATCAATCTTTTTTTCGATAAAATGTATCATCCTTTACGAAAGATGAATACTATATGTATAAAAGACACGTTAACTGTCAAACAATTATATTAACTGTCATACAGATAGTCTTAATGTGTCCTTTATTAGATCATATCTAATATGCGACTAATGAGAGTATCTCACAAGTCTCTTGTTTTTATATCATATATAAAACTTTATATCAAATATATCAGAGACTACTCCCACTGTTTACACGGAGAAAAGAAGACTAAAGTAAACGTTTTACTGTACAAACATTTCATTATTACTTTAATAAAGACAATGTCGTTAGGATATATGATATTAGAAAGGAAATTTGTATGCTCTCACTGACCCTTTTATCACATATGTATTCTCTGTACTTTGATAAAATCAGACAATCTGACTGTATCAAAATTAAAGAACACAGATTTTCGGAGAACTTATCTGAGTCTACAATAGGCTCTATAAGCTAATATATCAAGCTTTGATCTCAGCAGAATACAAAATCTAGGGCCGTTCTAGAATGAACTCTTCAAACTAAGAAACCACAACGGATCTCTCATTCGAAGAAATCAGTCGAGAACACCACTTTGCATTCTTTAGCCAAAATACATAGTTTAATATCAATATTAACCAACAGATCTTTAACTGTTCAATTAGTGGGACTAGAGATAAATATTCTCAGAATCTACAATAGACTACTTAGAATAACTTTTCTCATTGTCATACTATAAAGATCAAACCTTTATCAATCTCACTTAGCTTTTGCTGCACAAACAATTTGCTCATTTTATGAATGATTCATACCAAAAGCTTAATCAAGTTCAAAACTTGATTGTAGTGAGTTACAAACAGTCTTAAATCTATGGTTCAATGCTAACTTCCGAAATCGGTATCAAGTATTGCTCCCACTATAAGTTATAGGATTATTTTCTTCGATAAGAAAACGACAGAATCATTAAGTATCAAATACTTTGTAAATGATTCTGACATCCTATCGAACTTATACGGAAGATGTCCCAGGGTCTTTTCATCTTATTAATTACGTAGTTCCATTACAGTTTATCATTCTCACATTTGACTTCGATAAGTCAAGTCTTTTCTACAATCGTCAACATCTGATGTTACACGCCAAATAATAAAATAATTTTATTACTCAGGATCGTAGAAAAGATACTCTATCAAATAGAATACAATATTCTATTAAATAGAATAATTGATAAACTTTTACTTGTACCTCCGAGACGCAAGTACTTTCAATTATATAACCATTATACAAAAGAAAGATTCAAATCTCAAACTTTTCAAGATTCAAATTTTCTACTTATACATATCATATACGTAACTGTAGAAGCTAATGGAACAATAATTAAAGAGATGAATTAGTGAAACTGGAGCATAATCCCAAGAATATTGAAACTAATTCAGTAACATTCAATATCAACGAATCAAATCATATAAGATTCAATTACTCCCACTGACCAATTCCATCAAATAACTTTAGAACTAATTGCCTTAAAATTCACATGTTTGATCATATCAAACATCTTTGAACAATTCAAAAAATTCACGATGAATTTTAAAATTATAGTTTTTAACACTTCAAATAGAATATTTTTAAACCATTCAAAATATTCTATTTGCGTTCCATAAGAAACATATTGAAAGTTCTCGAACAATTCAAGACGTTCAACATGTTCTCTATTAGAAACACGTAACTAAGTCATGAAAATTCATTAACTAAGTTACGGAGTAAAGAAAAATATCCAAGGCAATTTCTGATTCATTAAACTACATACATCCAATGTATTAGTCTAATAAATCTTCCCTTCCGGAAAGAATGAAATGCGTAGGGCAGGGAGGTTCAGATGCTGCTTCGTAGCTTCCTCGCCGGATCGAATAGATATTGCTTGTGCTCGAAAGGTTGTCCAATGACGATAATTAGTTAAATGAGATTTAATCATATCCTAAATACAATATTCATTAAATGGTTAAAGATATATGGTGTGAACTCGTATCAGACCATCCTTTACCATACGGAACATGCATCTAATGCTTATGTGATAAAAACTCATAAAGCACAGTTCTAAGTTATTTAGTTAACTGAATATTTTCTTAATGTTTATCTTTTCATTAATGACACTACTAGTCATATTAAAATATGTAACAACTGTTTATACAGAACAAGTAACTATCCAATAGTCACAAGTTCTGATATCAAATATCAAAACAGTTATTAAATATTATTTTAAATAACTAGACGGGAGATCCGATATCCAATACCTATAGTTGTCGTATTTTTAAAATCGATATTCTTTATACACAACTATACACATCTCCTCTCTTTAGCTTTATAATTTGCTTTCAATTATTCACAACAGTTGCAAATGATTGATTAGCAAACTGTGTTAGACACGTGACTTCTAAAAGTCACTAAAAGCCAAGAAACGTCATTATAAGATAAACAAATACTAATGAGGTTTTCTTAATGTCAGTCAAGAATCTCGAGACATGAACTAATTCAAGTCAATTCTTACTGCATAAGAAACTATTCTTTCTAGAATAATATCCTAAAACATATATCTATTTAGATTACCTATTGTGACTTAGTAACTAAGTCACTAACCATCTTGATTTACAAGGAAATCGGAACAACAGTTCCCGATGGTTTTAAACTAATCTAACAGTATCTTAGTTTACTGTCTTTCTAGAACCTATTCTAGAATTACGCAACCATAAGTAAAGTTAGAAAACTTATTCAAGTAATAAGCATGCAGTGGATTAGAAGTATAATTCTATAAACAATATAGAATAAAAGGAAAACAAAGTAGAATTTTCCATAAAATTACGCACTGCCTTAGTTATGGATTTTTAACACAGCAGTGTTTCCCACTACCTTTCGTAATACCGTAATCCCCAATGGACAACAGGAATTCGATAATTAAATTGAATTCCATAATGAGAGTAGGATCCTATGAATATATTTTGACTCACAGCTTTGGCACGATCTTGCTTACATATATTCATTAGATAGACAACTCATTGTCAATCACTCATCAGTGACTCATAATTTTGGTCTTAACCATTTCTCGTTATGACAACTTTGGCACGTTCACAAGGAGGCGTATCAAGGCTTCACTTGTCAATGACAAACTCAAGCTACCGATGTAGTCCTGACAGCTTTGGCATGTTCAGGATTTCCACTTTCACTTGAATTTGTCTAGTATCAGTATACAACCGGCATAGATAAAATCCCATAACCTACACCCTCACAGCTTTGGCACGATCTCAGATGCAGTTATAGAAAGATACCCATAAACCGTACTGACAAGACGGACCAAGAAACATGTATCCAATACACATCACTTTACAACCTTATTTCTAAGCGGGGATTTTCCTCAGGAAGCTATACTCTACATCAAATGCAGATTTTTAATCTAAATCATTTTTTAAACAATTAAATTCTACCTATAGAATATATAACTCAATATAACAATTAATTTTCCGTTATATTTTTCGTTAGTGTAGAACCGAAAAGTCAAGAAATATATATAGATTATATGCATGTGTGAACATTAAAATTGGATTACATATCATATATCAAGCATGAATAATGTAATGGATGAAGCATCAGACCTGCTCTGATACCATTTTTGTTGGGGTTTTGGGTGAATGGCGTAGCAGAAGCGCGGTTCGGGCGAAATCATAATTTAAAACTTTTTCAAATTACCGAATAAATGATTCAATATCTAATATGAATAATTTATTCATATTTCACCTAAACCTATTTATTCGATATCAAATAATGACATAAATATATATGAAACGTCGCAAAACTTTTACGAAAAATGTTTTTCCGTAAAATGACGCAAAAACACGTTTTTGACCGAACCGACTACCCGACACTTATGGAGACTGCCCAGGTCAGCCCCAATAGTGTTAGGGCAGTTCATGGGCTGCCCGAACAGTGAAAAATTCACTGTTTGGATAGTCGTCACCCGGTTGGCTCAAAAGTCACCCGGTAACGCCGTTTTTGGCCGTTTTCGCTTATTTCAACTCCGAAACACTTTTCGGCAATTGTTCCAACTCCCAAAACACATCCAATACATTAATATGACATCAAATTCATCATAAAATTTCCAGTTTGTCCAGAACTGATCCAGAAACCGAAATTACCAAATTTCATGCTTTAAATCAAATTTTTCAAGATTAATCAAATTAATCAAAACACCAATCAAAGTCACCACACATGAACCACCCAAGAACAATTCTAGGGATTACAAGAGTGTTCATAACACTCTAGAATGGCAACATGTCATCAAATGAACAAATTGGATCAATATTACCATAATATCACCCAAATCTACTTCACACATGCATATAAGTTTCCAATTCATCATCCACAACCAAAAGCCCCAATTTTTCAGAATTAAAAGAACCCTAGAACCTTTCTAGATCATCAATAAATAAGAAACTAAATTTCCAAGCTTAGGATTTTAAAGAATTACCTTAAATCTCCTAATATCACCCAAATCTACTTCACACATACATATAAGCTTCCAATTCATCATCCACAACCAAAAACCCCAATTTTTTAGAATTAAAGGAACCCTAGAACCTTTCTAGATCATCAAGAAACAATAAACTAAATTTCCAAGCTTAAGGTTTTGAAGAATTACCTTAAATCTCATAAATCCTTAGCCTTTTTGTTTTCCTTCATTTCTTCATGGTTTCTTCAAACCAAGATTGAGAGCTTTTCTTATGGTATTTGGTCAGCCATGGTGTTGAATGAATGAAGAAGAAAACATTTCCCCCTTTTGATTCATTGTGACCGACACAAGAGGGACATTTGTGTCCTTTCTAAAAATTAAATCAAATAATTGAATTAAACTTTATGTTAGAAAAATCATATTTGCACACATAAGGTTTAATTATATCATGCCATGTGTTCAAATAATAATTGGACAAATTATATAATATTTATGAAAAAAAAGTTTATTAATTAATCATTTAAATATTTAACAATTAAATATCCAAATAATCAATTAATATAATTATTATTATATATGTATTTTATTCACAATAAATAACAAATACATATATTTATGGCATGTGTCAAAATCTCATTTGACGATTAATTAATGTGTATCTAATCGTATTATGTATCAAATATAAATACACAGTAATTACGATTGACTAAAATTGCCCATGTGTATTTTTTATCGTTTAACCGATTAAACGATTCGAATTAACTCACTTAATCAGATGAAGTATTATGAATAATTCGTATTATTCATATCGCGTTGCCCAAGTGCTCAACGAGTACACTTCATATTGTGGGACTCTCCAAGTTTAGGTTTATCCATCACGAAATCAAATTTCGTGTCCATAATTCACCCACTTATGAATTATGACGACCACATATAATCTCGCTAAACTATGCAAGCTGAGGTCATTGCATACGTATAATCCCTCCGTCACAGGCTATCCATATTATACCCGGGGTATAGATAAAAATGTCAAACCCGTTCAGTATAATATAGTCGACTTTCAATTTACGATCTCTAAATAACACTCAGAACTGATTTCTAAAGTTATACCACGACCATGGATTTAATAGATCGTAAACACGTGTAGGATGCCTATGCCCTGTACACATGACTGAAAAATCCTCTCTTGATACACACTCGATATCATGAGCATCAGTCCACACCCAACGAACATGCGGAGGTCTGATCATGAATAGATTGGTGACGTGACTGCCATCAAAGTGTGGAGGATAACTCATATATCCCACTGTGGTATCTCAAGTCAAAGGACCACTATGCTCGCTCAACTCGAGAAGATTCATATTGACATTGGTGTACCATCTATTAGGAAATCTTCGGTGAGTCGTTCAGTGTCTTATCAAATAAACACTTACATATCTATATGAGTCTCCCGAGACTCACGGTTCATTGGGATAAACCAAATGACCAAGTCACAATATACGACATGTACTGGTCTCAGCGGATTTTACTAACCGACCCGTGTTAGTAAATCTTGACCAAGAACTTTATTTAAGGATATACATCTTATAGTGCGCTTCCCAATGTCAAGTACAAACTATGTTGTAACTGCGCACTATATCGTAAATCCTAGGGTCTTTGTCTAATATACACATATCACTAAACCAGATTTAGTTTCGATCTAATCGTAATTAGATCAAATAAGTGTATAAAAGACAAGGGTGCTACCATTAAATTAGTAATATTATGGGAAATATAATTACTCTTATTTATGAATTGGACCTAAATACGATCTGGATTGGCACTCCGAGCACCAACCCTAACACTTTTTGTCTATAACATTTTACGACAAGTCTTTCCTTGTACTTATCTATTAATCCATCTAGTTTCATCTTCCGTTTGAATATCCATTTGTAGCCCAGTGGCTTACAACCTGGAGGAAGATCGACCTACTTTCAATTATGGTTTTGTAGGATGAAATCGATCTCAATATTGATAGCCTCTTTCCACAAAGGTGCCTCCGACGAAGACATTGTTTCTTTAAAGCTTTGAGGCTCATTTTCTAACAGGCATGTCAGAAAATCAGGTCTGAATGACTTAGACGTTCTAGCTCTTTTTGCTACGTCTAGGTTCAATTTTCTCAATATTTTCATGTTGATCCAATTCTTGGTCAGCATGATCACTGTATTTGACAGTATTAATAGTTCTTTTGAAAGACTCTGTTTTTTGTCTTTCCTTACAAGGAAATGTCTCTTCAAAGAATGTCGCATTTTTTGACTCAATTATCATATTTGGATTGATGTTAGGAATTTTAGACTTATGTACCAAGAAATGATACACACTACTGTTGTGAGCATATCCAATGAATATACTGTTAGGGTTGGTGCTCGAAGTGCCAATCCGGATCGTATTTATGTCCGATTCATAAATACGAGCACTTATATTTTCCATAATATTATTAATTAACGGTAGCACCCTTGTCTTTTATACGCTTATTCGATCTAATTGCAATTAGATATCTGATTACGATTAGATCGAATAGAATCTGGTTCAGTGATACGTGTATATTAGACAAAGACCCTAGGATTTATAGTATAGTGCGCAGTTACAACATAATTTGTAATTGACATTGGGAAGCGCACTATTAGTTGTATATTCTTAAATAAAGTTCCTGGCCAAGATTTACTAACACGGGTCGGTTAGTAGAATTCGCTGAGACCAGTACATGTCGTATATCGTGACTTGGTCCGATGGTTTATCCCAGAGAACCATGAGTCTCGGGAGACTCGTATAGACATGTAGGTGTTTATTTGATAAGACACTGAACGACTCACTAGAGGTTTCCTAATAGATGGTACACCAACGTCAATAGAAACCTTCTCGAGTTGAACGAGCATAATGGTCATTCGACTTGAGATACCACTGTGGATATATGAGCTATCCTCCACACTTTGATGGCAGTCAAGTCAACGATCTAGTCATGATTAGACCTCCGCCTGTTCGTTGGGTGTGGAATGATGCTCATGATATCCTGTGCGTATCAAGATAGGATCCATCAGTCCTGTGTACATGGCATATGCATCCAACACATGTTTACGATCTAGTAAATCCATGACCGTGGTATAACTTCAGAAATCAGTTCCGAGTGTTATTTCGTGATCGTAAATTAAAAGTCGACTGTATTATACCGAACGAATTTGACGTTCTAATCTATATCCCAGGTATAATACAGATGGCCTGTGACAAATGGATTATACGTATGCAGTGACCTCAGCTTGCATAGTTTAGCGAGATTATCCGTGGTCGTCATAATCCATGAGTGGGTGGATTATGGACACGAAATTGAATTTCATGACGGATAAACCTAAACTTAGAGAGTCACACAATATGAAGTGTACTCGTTGAGCACTTGGGCAACTCGATATGAATAATACAGATTATTCATAATACTTCACCGGATTAAGTGAGTTAATTCGGATAATTTAATTGGTTAAACGATAACACATGTATTTAGGGGATTTTGTCCGCTAATAATTATTGTGTATTTGTATTTGATACATAATACGATTAGATACACATTAATTATTCGTCAAATGAGATTTTGACACGTCATAAAATATATGTGTTTATTATTTAATTTAAATAAAAATACATATATGGTTGTTAATTAATTAATTAATTAATTAATTGTTAAATAATTAAATAATTAAAATTTTAATCTTTATCCATTTATCATTAATTGAATGATACTTGGTGAGATTTAATTGGAGCATTTGGCATGTATTAATTATACTTTATATGTGTGCGAATTTGATTTGCTTATATAAAGTGTAAATGTTAATTTATTTGATAAATTTCAAAAAGACAAAAATACCCTCCAAGCAAATTTCGTTTTTTTGCATAAAGTTGAGAGAGAAATTGTTTCTTTTATCTTCTTCATCCTTGCTCACTGCCGAGAGCTCTTAACAAAATGGGTTTGAAATTAGTTTCAAAAATCCATGATGAAATGACAAAGAAATTCAAAAAAAAAGCTTGGAATTTGGGAGATTAAAAGGTAATCCTCTACAACCCAAGCTTGTAAATTATTTTCATGTTTTCTTGAACACTTAGAAATGTTCTAGGGTTTCTTTGTTTATGGAAATTTGGGGCTTTTGTTTGAGGTTGATGGAGAAGGAAGAATAGGCATGTGTGAAGTAGAAATTGGGTGAAATTAATGTAATTTGCATCCAATTTGTTCAATTGTTGAAGAGTTGCATTCTATCCTAGAATTATTCTTTGGTTGTTCATGTGTGGTGGGACTCAATTAGGGTTGGATTAATTTGATCAATCTTGTGTAAAATTGGATTTAAGCATGAAAAGTGGACTTTTTTTGTTCACTGATCAGACCTGGAATATCTGGAAATTTGGTGATGAAAAATATGTCTTATGAATGTTTTGGATGTGTTTTGGGAGGTAGCACAATTGCCGGAAAGTGTTTCCGACTTGAAATAAGCGAAAACGTCCAAAAACGGCGTTACCAGGTGGATTTTGAGCCAACCGGGTGACGGCTGTCCAAACAGTGAATCCGTCACTGTTCGGGCAGCTCATGAACTACCCCGACACTATTGGATCCGACCTGGGTAGTTTCCATAAGTGTCGGGTAGTCGGTTCGGTCAAAAACGCGTTTTAGGAAATTTTGCCGAAAAACGATTTTCGTAAAAGTTTCACGAGTTTTAAACTATATTTATATTAATATTTGATATTGAATAAATAGGTTTAGGCGAAATATGAATAAATTATTCATATTAGATATTGAATAATTTATTCGGTATTTTGTAAAATACGATTTCGCCCGACCCGCGCTTTCACTGTGCCCCATCGCCCAAAACCCCAACAAAAATGGTATCAGAGCGGGTCTGATGCTTCATCCATTACATTATTCATGCTTGATATTAGATATATAATCTAATTTTAATGTTTGCACATGCTTAGAATCTAGATATATTTCTTTACTTTTCGGTTTTACTTTAACGGAAAATATAACGAAAATTTAATAGTTAAATTATGTTTTGTTTTCTATAGTAGAATTGAAATATTTAGAAAATAATTTAGATTAAAATTCTGTATTGGATGTAGAGTATAACTTCCATAGGAAAATCCTCGCTTTTAAATATGGCTGTAAATAACGTGTATTGGATACATATTTCTTGGTCCGTCTTGTCAGTACGATTTATGTGTATTTTTCTATAAGTGCATCCGAGATCATGCCAAAGCTGTGAGGGTGTAGTTATATGATTATTATCCATACCGGTTGTATATTGATACTGCATAAATTCAAGTGAAAGTGGAAATCCTGAACGTGCCAAAACTGTCAGGATTACACCAGTAGCTTGAGTTTGTCATTGGCAAGTGAAGCCTTGATACGCCTCCCTGTGAACGTGCCAAAGCTGTCACAGCGAGAAACTGTTAGGACCAAAACCAGGAGTCACTGGTGAGTGATTGACAAATAGTTGTGTACCTAATGAATATATGTAGGCGAGAACGTGCCAAAGCTGTGAGTCGAAATATATTCATGGGATCATACTCTCACTATAGAATTCGATTTAATTATCGAATTCCCGTTGTCCGTTGGGGATTACGGTATTACGTAAAGTAGTGGGAGACACTGCTGGGTTAAAAATCCATATCTCAAGCAGTGCATAATATTTTGGAATTTACTGCTTTGTTTTCCTTACATTCTATACTGTTTATAGATTTATGCTTCTAATCCACTGCATGTCTATTATTAGAATAGATTTTCTGACTTTACTTATGGTTGCGTAGTTCTAGAATAGGTTCTAGAAAGACAATAGACTTAGATATAGTTAGATTAGTTAAAACCATCAGAAACTGTTGTTTCGATTTTCTTGAAAATTAAGATGGTTTGTGACTTAGTTACTAAGTCACGGTTAGGTAATCTAATAGAATATCATTCTAGAAAGAATTGTTTCTTGTGCAGTAAGAATTGACACGAATCAGTTCATGTCTTGAGATTCTTAACTCGCATTAAGAAAACCCCTTAAGTGTTTGTTTGTCTTATAATGACGTTTCTTGGTTTTAGTGACTTTTAGAAGTCACGTGTCTGACATAATTTGCTAATCGATTATTTGCAAATGTTGTGAATAATTGAACGCAAATTATAAAGCTTAAGAAAGGAGATACATATAGTTGTGTATAGAGAATATCGATTCTCACAATACGACAACTGTAGGTATTGGATACCGGATCTCCCGTCTAGTTAATTAAAATAATGTTTAATAACTGTTTTGATATTTGATATCAGAACTTGTGACTATTGGATAGTTACTTGTTCTGTATAAACAGTTGTTACATATTTTAAAGCAACTAGTAGTGTCATTAATGAAAGATAAGCATTAAAAAAAATATTCGGTAGAATAAATAACTTAGAACTGTGCTTTATGAGATTTTATCGTAAAAGCATCAGATGCTTGTTCCGTATGGTAAAGGATGGTCTGATATGAGATCACACCACATATCCTTATCCGTTTAATGAATATTATATTCAGGAAGTGATTAAATCTCATTTAACCGATGATTGTCATTGGACCACAGATTTATTAAACTAATGCTTTGGAAGTATCTAGTTTAATGAATTAGAAATTGCCTTGTATAGTTTTCTTTGCTTCGTAACTCAGTTAATGAATTTTCATGACTTAGTTACGTGTTTCTAATAGAGAACATGTTGAACGTCTTGAATTGTTCAAGAACTTACAATATGTTTCTGATGAAATGCGAATAGAATATTTTGAATGGTTCAAAGATATTCTATTTGAAATGTTGAAAACTATAATTTTAAAATTCATCATGAGTCTTTGAACTGTTCAAAAATGTTTTATATGATCAAACATATGAATTTAAGGCAATTAGTTCTATAGTTATTTAATGAATATGATTCTTACTCAATATTAAACTTCCACGATTCCATTGTGATGGAATTGGTCAGTGGGAGTTATCGAATCTTAAATGATTTGATTCGTTGATATTGAGTGTTACCGAATTGGTTTTCAATACTCTTAGGGTTATGCTCCAGAAACACCAATTCATCTCTTTAATTTAGGTTCAATTCGTTTCTACAGTTACATATATGATATGTACAGTAGAAATTTTCGAATCTTGAAAAGTTTAGATTTGAATCTTTCCTTTGTATAATGGTTATATAATTGAAAGTACTTGTACCTCGGAGGTACAAGTGAAAAGATTATCATTTATTCTATTTAATGGAATATTTTATTCTATTTGATAGAATATCTTTTCTACGATCCCGAGTAAAAAAATTATTTTGTTACTTGGTGGTTGACAGTGGATGTTGACGATTGCAGAAAAGATTTGACTTATTGAAGTCAAATGTGAAAGTGATAAACTGTAATGGAACTATATAATTAATAAGATGAAAAGACCATTTGACAACTTCCGTATAAGTACTATAGGATGTCGGAATCATTTACAAAATATCTGATACTTAATGATTCCGTTTGTTTCTTATCGAAGAAAATTATCCTATAACTTATAGTGGGAGCGATATTTGATATCGATTTCGGAACTTGGCATTGAACCATGGATTTAAGATTGTTCATAGCTTACTACGATCAAGTTTAGAACTTGATTAGGCTTCCGTTATGAATAGTTCATAAAATGTGCAAATTTTTGCGCAGCAAAAGCGCAGTGAGCTTGATAAAGGTTTGACCTTTATAATATGACAGTGAGAAAAGTTATACTCAGTAGTCTATTTTAGATTCCAAGGAAGCTTGTCTCTTGTCGCACTGATTGAACAATTAAGGATCTATTGGTTAGTGTTGATATTAAACAGTGTGTTTTGGCTAAAGAATGCAAAGTGGCGTTCTTGAGTGATTTCTTCGAATGAGAGATCCGTCGTGATTTCTTTATTTGAAGAGTTCATTCTAGAATGGCCCTAGAGTTTGTATTCTGCTAAGATCACAGTTTGATATATTAGCTTATGGAGCCTATTGTAGACTCAGATAAGCTTTCCGGAAATCCATGTCCTCTGATTTTGATATTAGTCAGATTGTTTGGTTTTATCAAAGTATAGAGAATACATATTTGTCAGTAGGGTCAGTGGGAGCGTACAAATTTCTTTCTAGTATTATATATCCTAAGTCTTCTTTTCTCCGTGAAAGCAGTGGGAGTAGTCCCTGATATATTTGATATAAAGTTTTATATTTGATATAAAACTAAGAGACTTGTGAGAAACTCACATTAGTCGCGTATTAGATATGATCTAATAAAAGACACAGTAATACTATATGTATGACAGTTAGTATAACTGTTTGACAGTTAACGTGTCTTATATATATATAGTATTCATCTTTCGTAAGGATGGTACCTTTGTTGAAAGAGAGATTGATTGGAATGTCTAGTCAATCTTATGCATCATATGATGATGACATAATGAATACTATATAATGTGCGATTAAAAGTATCAATTTAATCGTAATTGTTTCGAGTTATTTTGATATCCTGCTGACCATATGATGGGTCTAAAAACATGTTCTTTGTGATATTTGAGATCTTTGAGATATTAAGAACGAGTTTCTAATACATGGAGAATTTAGTTAGCAACCATAAGGTCGGATTAGTTTTGATTCTAATTATGACATTAGATGGTCTATGTCATATAAAGTCAGAAAAGATGCAGTGAGAGTGTCACCGTCGATTCTACTAAACTAGTGGAATCAGTTGTAACTTATGAAGTATTGACTTATGAAGTTGCAAATTGACTCTATAGATTAGAAGTTTTCATATTAGTGTGGTGCTTGCGGTTGTCGTATAGTATTTGGATTTGATTCAAAATACATAGACAACTTAGTAGCTATAGCATAATACTGATATAGCGTCTGAGTCATATTGATGTGGAATTTGGATTCTACAAAATATGAATGATGCTGGATTGGGAAATCAGTTGGGTTTGTCGGACAGACTCGATTTGAAAAGCATGCTTACTTGTTGTTGCCTACCTCTTGAGTGCTGGTGAGCTCTTGAGGGCCATGAGTATGCGATACACATTAAGATGTGTATAGGATACCGTGGATTGACACTAGAGCAAGTGAGAGAAATTGTTAGGGTTGGTGCTCGGAGTGCCAATCCGGATCGTATTTATGTCCGATTCATAAATACGAGCAATTGTATTTTCCATAATATTTTTAATTTAACGGTAGCACCCTTGTCTTTTATACGCTTATTCGATCTAATTGCGATTAGATATCTGATTACGATTCGATCGAAACTGAATCTGGTTCAGTGATACATGTATATTAGACAAAGACCCTATGAATTACAGTATAGTGCGTAGTTACAACATAATTTGTAATTGACATTGGAAGCGCACTATTAGTTGTATATTCTTAAATAAAGTTCCTGGTCAAGATTTACTAACACGGGTCGGTCAATAGAATCCGTTGAGACCAGTACATGTCGTATATCGTGACTTGGTCCGATGGTTTATCCCAATGAACCATGAGTCTCAGGAGACTCATATAGACATGTAGGTGTTTATTTGATAAGACACTGAACGACTCACTGAAGGTTTCCTAATAGATGGTACACTAACGTCAATATGAACTTTCTCGAGTTGAGCGAGCATAGTGGTCATTCGACTTGAGATACCACTGTGGATATATGAGCTATCATCCACACTTTGATGGCAGTCACGTCAACGATCTAGTCATGATCAGACCTCCGCCTGTTCGTTGGGTGTGGCCTGATGCTCATTATATCCTGTGCGTATCAAGATAGGATCCGTCAGTCCTGTATACAGGGCATAGACATCCAACACGTGTTTACGATCTAGTAAATCCATGGCCGTGGTATAACTTCGGAAATCAGTTCCGAGTGTTATTTCGTGATCGTAAATTAAAAGTCGACTGTATTATACCGAATAAATTTGACGTTCTATCTATATCTCAGGTATAATACGGATGGCCCGTGATGGATGAATTATACGTATGAAGTGACCTCGGCTTGCATAGTTTAGAGAGATTATCTGTGTCATCATAATCCATGAGTGGGTGGATTATGGACACGAAATTGGATTTCGTGACGGATAAACCTAAACTTAGTGAGTCCCATAATATGAAGTGTACTCATTGAGCACTTGGGCAACTCGATATGAATAATATGGATTATTCATAATACTTCACCGAATTAAGTGATTTAATTCGGATCGTTTAATCGGTTAAACGATAACACTTGTATTTAGGGGATTTTGTCCGCTAATAATTATTGTGTATTTGTATTTGATACATAATACGATTAGATACACATTAATTATTCGTCAAATGAGATTTTGACACGTCATAAAATATATGTGTTTATTATTTAATTTAAATAAAAATACATATGTGGTTGTTAATTAATTAATTAATTATTTAATTGTTAAATAATTAAATAATTAAAATTTTAATCTTTATCCATTTATCATTAATTGAATGATACTTGGTGAGATTTAATTGGAGCATTTGGCATGTATTAATTATACTTTATATGTGTGCGAATTTGATTTGCTTATATAAAGTGTAAATGTTAACTTATTTGATAAATTTCAAAAAGACAAAAATACCCTCCAAGCAAATTTCGTTTTTTTGCATAAAGGTGAGAGAGAAATTGTTTCTTTTATCTTCATCATCCTTGCTCACTGCCGAGAGCTCTCAACAAAATGGGTTTGAAATTAGTTTCAAAAATCCATGATGAAATGACAAAGGAATTAAAAAAAAAAAGCTTGGAATTTGGGAGATTAAAAGGTAATCCTCTACAACCCAAGCTTGTAAATTATTTTCATGTTTTCTTGAACACTTAGAAATGTTCTAGGGTTTCTTTATCTATGGAAATTTGGGGCTTTTGTTTGAGAATGATGGAGAAGGAAGAATAGGCATCTGTGAAGTAGAAATTGGGTGAAATTAATGTAATTTGCATCCAATTTGTTCAATTGTTGAAGAGTTGCATTCTAGAGTTGTTGATCCACTCTAAATACCATAGAATTATTCTTGGGTTGTTCATGTGTGGTGGGACTCAATTAGGGTTGGATTAATTTGATTAATCCAACACTAAAATTGGATTTAAGCATGAAAAGTGGACTGTTTTTGTTCACGGATCAGACCTAGAATATCTGGAAATTTGATGATGAAAAATATGTCTTATGAATGTTTTAGATGTGTTTTGGGAGTTGGCACAATTTCCAGAAAGTGTTTCCGACTTGAAATAAGCGAAAACGGCTAAAAACGACGTTACCAGGTGGATTTTGAGCCAACCAGGTGACGACTGTCCAAACATCGAATCCGTCACTGTTCAGGCAGCCCATGAACTGTCCCGACACTATTGGATCTGACCTGGGCAGTTTCCATAAGTGTCGGGTAGTCGGTTCGGTCAAAAACGCGTTTTAGGTAATTTTGTGGAAAAACGATTTTCGTAAAAATTTCGTGAGTTTTTAATTTTATTTATATTAATATTTGATATTGAATAAATAGGTTTAGGTGAAATATGAATAAATTATTCATATTAGATATTGAATAATTTATTCGGTATTTTGAAAAAATTTTAAAATAAGATTTTGCCCGACCCTCGCTTCCACTGCGCCCTATCGCCCAAAACCCCAACATATACAATCAACTGTCTTGGGTCCTATTCTAACCTTCTTGGGTTTAGGAACCGTTACTTTGGCGAGACACCTCCACACTTTCAGATATTTGTAGGATGGTTTGTGACATTTCCACAATTAATATGATGTCTTGTCCACTATTCTGTGATATAACTTGTTCAGAACGTAGTTGGCGGGAAGTAAGGCTTCCCCCACAAGTTCTGGGGTAAACCAGAGTTTGTCAACATGATGTTCATCATTTCCTTCAATATTCAGTTTTTACGCTCATCAATCCTGTTTTGTAGAGGCGAATAATGAGCAATAGTTTCGTGAATAATTTTATGATTGGAACAATATTCACCAAATGGTGACACATATTCACCTCCTCTATCACTCTTGATTCTTTTGATTTTCTTGCCAAGTTGATTTTCAATTTCGTTCTTATAGTGTATAAAGCTCTCAATAGATTCATCTTTGCTCATCAGCAAATACACATTACAGAATCTTGTGCTTTCATCGATAAAAAATGACAAAGTACTTTTACCGCCTCTTATTTGCACAATATTCATATCACACACATCAGAGTGTACAGTTCCAATGGTACAGAACTTCGTTCTATGGAATGAAATAATGCTCTATGTATTTTTGCTTCAACACATGCCTCACATTTATGTTGGTTATCAATTGTAAATTTAGGTATAAGGTTCATGTTAATTAATTTACGCATTTTATCATAATTAGCATGTCCTAAGCTCCAATGCCATATATTTTGTGACTCAATAATATAAGCGGGAGATGTAGCTTTATTATTAGCACTGTGTCGATTAACAGTCATTACATTGAACTGTAAAAGACCCTCAGTGAGGTATCATTTTCCTACATAGACATCATTCTTGGTTAATACAAACTTATCAGAAACAAATACAAACTTAAAACCATTCTTGCTAAGGAGTGAACCCGAAACCAAGTTCTTCTGAATATCAGGAACATGCAAGACATTCTTCAATGTAAGCTCTTTTCCATATGTCATCTTCAGAACCATTGTGCCTTGTCCAACCACTCTAGAGGTAGAAGCGTTTCCCATTGTAAGATGATCGCCACCATCGACCTTCTGATACGAGAAAAACATCTTGCTATCAGCACATATATGACGAGTAGCCCCAATTTCTACCCACCATTCTCTCGGATTTCCAACCAAATTGGCTTATGTTACAACTGATGATAAGTTAATCTCTGAGATCTCATCAGTTAGCTGATCATCCTCAGTGACAAGAGCCTCATTTTTCTTTTTCTTGCCTTTGTCCTGAGACTTCTTGTTTCTACAGTCCTTTGCCATGTGACCATTTTTTTCACCGATGTAGCACTTCCCCTTGAACTTCTTGTTTGCTTGGGAAGAATCAGCTCCACTGTTCTTTCTCCTTTTGCTACCCTTTCCACCCTCGATGATGTTGGCCTTAGACTCCATAGTCTTGTAGCTGGCCTTCTCGGACTTCATGTTGTCCTCTTCAATCCTCAATCGAACTGTAAGGTCTTCAAGACTCATCTGCTTCTTTTTATGTTTCAGATAGCTCTTGAAGTCCTTCCATGATGGAGGTAACTTTTCAATGATTGTGGCAACTTGAAATGTCTCACAAAGTTTCATTCTTTCATCCAATATTTCATGAATGATTAACTGTAGTTCGTCCAACTGAGACATTACCGTCTTTGAATCTATCATCTTGTAGTCCAGGAACCTACCCACGATAAATTTCTTCTATCCGGCATCCTCGGTTTTGTATTTTTTTCTCGAGAGATTCATAGAGAATCTTCGCAGAAGTCATGCCTTGGTACATATTATACATGGTATTGTCAAGTCCCCCAAGAGGTAATTCTTGCACAAGAAATCGCCTGACGACCATGTCTCTTCTCGCAGTTGCTTGGCTGTTTTCCTTTCTCCCTCCACAGGACCCGGAGAATCTTTGAGGTACTTAGCCAACTGCAGTGTTGTCAGGTAGAATAATATTTTGCTCTGCCATTGTTTAAAATTTTCTCCACCAAACTTTTTCGTTTTTTCTCCATGAGCGACCGGTACTGTGATATTTCCGTTAGCCATATGTAACTGGAAAAGACAATAGTAATCAATAAGTCTACAAAAGACGAATTGCAGAACGATCAAATTTAAGATATTGTTTAAGTGATATACTAAGAATCCACTCATTGTTATATTGGACAGTAGTACCAAATAACACAAGTCCTTGAATTTACGACTAAGGTTTCTTATGATAAATGAATAAAGGAATATTCCCGGAGGACGAGAGGGGTCCAGAGTAACCAGTTAAATCCCTGCCCACTTAGGCTCTTATCGTCTTTTTGACAGAATATCCTTTAAACATTTTCTCAATAAAATATCTTGGACATTCAAACTCAGTATTACACTTCAATTCACAATACAATAATAGATATGTGTAGATTTGTATGTGTGTATATTAGTATAAGTCAATCAAGCTTGGACGAAATTACTTGTGTAAGGTTACACTTTCAATTCTCAACCAAGTATGCAACACACAATTAATTTTTCAACTTTATCACTATGTGTATGCTTGTGATAATTGAACACCCTAATATTAACTTAAACATATTCTACAAAGTTTATAATAATACAATATATGATTTCACTAAGTTAACATTATTGTATATATGTCATTTATCATATGATAATCTATGTTATTATTTTTGAATCTAAAATAATTCAAGGATTAATTCGTTAGTGTCACGTTCATTAATTCGTTCGAACGAAACTTTCCAATGATTTCACGTTCATGTAGCGTTCGTAAACGCGTTCGAACGAAGTGTTCCAAATAGTTCACGTTCGTATTGCGTTCGTAAACACATTCAAACGAAATGTTCCAGAGAGTTCACATTCGTATTGCATTCGTAAACGCGTTCGAACGTTCTTTGGCAGAAGACTGACGTTCGAGTTGCGTTTGAAGACACGTTAGAACGAGACTACGAAAACCAGAATTTTTGCCTATGGGTTTGTCGGGCGTTCAAACGCCCATGCGTATTTTTCATACACAGAACGCATTTTCCAGAAAATTGACAATCAATACATGTAAAATTTCATCTAACAACAAATATAAAGTAATAAGTTCTTAAGTTCGTTGTCTAAATAGTGTCATTAAACGAAAATCAACATGCAAACTAATCTTAATCATTCCAAAACCAGAACATAACAATGGAATCAAAAGTACACTAACATGCCAAATTGAACATAAACCATAAGACTTAGAAAAACCTGGAAAATATAGAAAATTATGAAGACTTCGTCCAAGTCGAGTTGCCTCTGTCTTTAAGAACTTATTAGCCCCGCCTTGGTGCTCTACAGATTATTTTGTGGCTAATATTCTCCCATGATTACTTGGATACTTCTTGGAAAAAAGGCACTCATTTTACAAGATCTTGAACAAGGAATATGGAGGAAACTCTCTCTATCTGTTAAATGACTCTAGACTAATGGATGATTTGTATGAATTTCTATATATTCTAAGAATGAACCTAATGCTCATATATATAGGTATTAAATGGTGCCTTTGAGGGCACCCTTTGGTTTGTGGTGTAACCCTCCTAAAGGTTATACCCATTCCCTTATGCCCTTTGAAGCCTAAAGACTCATCATTTCAATTTAGAGGACATATCCCTACATGTTTGTGTCTTTCCCATAAGGCACGACTCAAAGGACATGACCCTCCTACACTCATACTATATATTTAGAGAATTTACAACATTATCAGCTCCGCTTAAGCCCGAAAGGGATAGTTTGGCGGCGAGGTTTCCAACGATTTCAGAAAAAAAATATTATTATAAATCAATTATAAGGCTACGTTTGGTAAACATTTGTAAATGTGGTTTTACAGCTAAAAGGTGATTTTATCTTGATGAAAAGCTTATAATATTTTGTGGGGTTTTGCAGTTAAAGGTGATTTTATCATATAATTAATTATCCGATTAACAACTTTTAATATATCTTTGTAGGTATTAATAAAGTTTAGTTGATAAAATTTCGTGTTAAAAACAATATATCTTTAATAAAGTCATACACACCTCTACATTAAATTTTTATTCATTAATTTTGATTCTAAATCATAGCTTAATTAGTTGTCTGACTTCTTTATCGTAAAAGTAAAAGATTGAATATTGTAATACAACCATTGCACATTAAATTTTTTCGTCAAGCTAATACATTAAACTTTAGAGTGAGATATAAAGTAGGGTTCATGCTAACTGAAAAAATTCCGTACACTTAATTTGGAACATTACGTTTTTCTGACGGAGAAAATCTATAATACAACGGAGGTATCACATCATCTGTGTAACAATCTAATCATTTATTGTCACGTATATTAAAATATTAAAAAAATATATATTAAATCATACATATTATTTACTAATTGGTTGATGATATTATGTCACTCATATTTTTATTGTACTAATGGATTATTTCATGTGACGAACTTTGGCTGCTTTTCACGAGCCATTAGAGTTGGTCATAGAAATTGTATTTACTGGGCTATCAGATCTTGAGTTTTTGGTTGACCAAAATGTAGGAGAGTTTAAACATGGCTAATTAATATTGACGTCAGTTGACAAATATATCCTTTTAAGCTTTTTTTTTTTTTTTCAGAAAGTGTCATTGAATCTTGACAATTGAAGATTTAGCACTGTCGTGGAAATTCTTGTTGCTGTTGGATTTGCAACGTTCTTCACCATTTGTTCTACTTCAAACCTTTGCCGTTGATCTCCATTTTCTTTTATTTTCATAATTTTCACTCATTTTGTTCAAGTTAATACACAACTCTAAATGGTTAGGTACAAATGTGTTTGGGTAAAAAAATGATAGTTTGATCATATAATATTGTCTAGGGAAAGCAACATCCGACTATTTTATAAATTGTCACAATGACACTTTAGTCTCTATAGCCTTAAAAATAAAGCTTTAGTCCTTATAGTTTTAAAATATACAGGTTTTAATCTTTTGTGTTAAATATTTTTATTAATTAGATAATTTTTTATTTAATTTTGAAATAAATTATTATTATTTTTTAACATTTTTTTTTGGTATTCAAATCATTTATCATTAATCGGAAAAAATTACTCTAAATTAAGGAAAAATATTTAACGACATAAATTAAAAGTTGTATTTTCAAAATTATTTGAATTAAAGTATCATTAAGCCAATATGTATGGTAGTTGGATGTCATTTTCTCTATCATTTAAGACACAATATATTCTCTCATGGGCAAAAACACATTGATTCTATAACAATAATAATAATAACAACATCAACAAATAATAATAATAATAATAATAATAATAATAATAATAATAATAATAATAATAATAATAATAATAATAATTTTTTATTATTATTATTATTATTATTATTATTATTATTATTATTATTTATTATTATTATTATTATTATTATTATTTGTTGATGGCACCATGAGAAAAGTTCAAATATCGAGGATGGGCAGAATGTGTATTGTACTTAGTCAAAAATGGATAATAAATACCCAGAGGCCTGAAGACACATACAAAGTTTGGCAGAAGAACCTGATCCTGTTGTACAAAGGATTTCACCCAAGGGCATAGCGTGTTAAGGATGAAGTGATTTATCATACCGACCCGACCTAGTGAAGAGATGATGAATTTGGGGTTATTAGAGAATTTTTCGAGCCCGAATTGATGATGTCCATGCATTGCAACCCAACTTGATTGAGAAAGCTATATGTAGTTTTGACAAATATCATCTGCCTCGATATATCGATCTGAGGAACATAGATGGAATCAAAGGTCGACCTGTATCTAAGTCATATGATATATGCCATAAGTGAGGAGATGAGCTTCTGGAGGGATATGTCACATGACGTATGCCCTATCTGAAAGTTTGGGTTTCTATAAGGCTAATGATGACAGAAGTTGATCAATGACTCTTAATTGAAGAAAACTGCCAGCTATTCATAGGACGAAACAATGCCAGAGCAGTTGAGTCATAAGTTATCGCGTCAATAAAGTGTGTAGCAGCAGTTAAAATGTTGCAACGATGAGTTTATGCTGACATGGATGGTTGAACCCAGTGACAGTACAACTATTTGTTGAGTGATTGGGGAAAGCAACATGGGGGCAATGATGGCCTAGTGATGATGGCTGACATCTTGGATTGGTAGAATATAGGATTTGTGAGCTTATATAAAGAGGTTGAAGTCTTAGATTCAGAGGTTAGCAAATTTTGTATCTCGCAACTTAGAGAGAAGCTGAGTGTTGAAGAGTTAGTAATAGTGAGAGAAAGCAGGTCAACACCTGACCACCTGAGAGATTTGTTCCTGGCTTGTTACAAGACCCGAGATGCTTATTTTGGTATTCTTGTATTCCCCTCACTTGTAGCTCGAGTCGGTCTTGACCCGAGCAAATAATAAAATATACTTTTTTTTTTCGTGGACGTAGATTGAAGTCACTCTCCACCGAACCACGCTTATCCTTATCTCCGTGTTTTTTCTTGCTGAATTTGCTTTTAGTTCCCTACTAACCAAACAAATTCATTGCTTGATGGAGGTTTGTTCGAGGGGTTAACTTCCCATATTACCCTTTCGAACGAAAAACTACCGTCAACAGTTGGCGCTATTTGTGGAGAACTGTATAAAATACAGTAAACACACTAAGACAATGGCAAGAGACAAAAACCATAGAGCTTTGGAGACTTTAACGGTGGAATGGATGGTGTTGACGGTTGATTTTCGTTCTAGGGACAAATCCAAAAACTCGCTCCTCGAACAATCTTTCCCCAACTGTGAATTTGTTTGGTTTGTTAGGAACCAAAAGCAAACTTAGCATAAAAAATGGAAAAGTACACATATAAGAATAAATGATTTAACGTGGTTCGGTTGAATGGATCCGACCTACTTCCATGGACATAAAGAAAGAGAGTTTTTATAACGTGGTCGGGTTTAACTGACCAAGGCAAAATGACTATTACAAGTGTGACCAACCTCTCTTGCGTTCTCTATAAAAAGGCTTTTTATCTCTCTTGCAAGCTTTCAAGAATGAAAATTACTAACCCTTACAAAAGTGCACTCAATCCCTTTATATAACAAAGGAAATAACATTGTTCCACTGTCCTCATGACTTCAGCCACGTGAGCCTGCCATTGCCGAAAATAAACCTGTAATCTGACACTTCATTAAACTCTAACTCTTTCTTGGAAAAATCCACACACTACCTTTATGATGCTAGCCTGTATCCACCTATTCACGCGGTGGCGTGTGTTAGAAGATAATCTTATAAGCTGCACCTGTCATATCAAGACTTCATAGATGGTACAAGTCCCCAAGTCGTGTTTACACCTCTATACTCAATCATGATCAATGTCACCCCGACCTGACTTAGTCCACCCCGACCTTCCCCACTAGGTGGGGTGGCCGTAACAACATTCATCCCGTCAAGTCGAGCCACCTGGTCAGGTCGGACCTGAGGTCTCTAATCGCCCTGCTTCTCTAAACATTTTTACTCCTCGGGTCGACGGGGGAATGATGACCGAGCCCGACTACTCTGTTGGGCCAGATGTCATTGGTTATTGTATTCGGCCTTTAGGAAATTCCCTTCACGCCATTCTGAATTTGTTGGCAACCCTTAGGCTAAATCACCATCAACATATGTCCCATAGTTCTCGGTTCCAACCAGTTTGTGAGTTGGTGCCGGGAACTACAATGGTGAGGAAGATGTTGGTCGGTCTTTTCACTGTCACATGATCGGGTCGGTAGGTCTTTCATACCACCGAAATGACGTGGTTGCTTCACATAAATGTCCTTTTTGCCCTTTCTGATAGCCGTCCATTGGAAACTATAGATCATCATTACTGCTTTAAATGCCCATCAAATCTCATTAGGGTTTCTCTTACTTTCACTCCCGCCGTGACATTTGTCGTTCATCCACAGCTTGCGCGCCAAAACTAAGGTAACCGCCCCATTCCGAGCCAACTGAACGATTTATTAATCTCGTTCGTCCAATTGAAATGGAACCGGTGAGATTAAATCTTATACACGTGGAGCCTATCCAAGCAACTCACTTTGATCCAACGGACAGAATTACCCCGAGCTGCCTATAAAAGGGGCAGCACTGTGCTCATCTGCATTTTGCGAATTCTTGCTCTCCAAAGCACCAATGGCTTCCCTTCCTGCTTTTCTGTGGCCATCAGACTTCATCATCTGCGAAGTTCATTCATATTGTCCCTCATCAAATAAGTAAGTTCTTCTTTTGACTCACTTTTATTTGGCTTCTTCGTGTTCTTCAGCATGTTTGGGTTATTCTTGCTTGCGTGTCCACTTGCTCTATTTTCTGGGTATTCATTGTGGTGTTACTGATTTGTGGGTGGGTTTGTATAATTGGGATGCGTGTGTTCTTGAGTTTATTCCGGGTTTTGTGCTTATGGAATGTGTATTTTCTGGTTTCTGAATGTGTTTTCATTTGATGCCTCAGAAAAAATTTACTATTCCGCCATTGTTAGGACACTTAAAAATTTTAGGCTTAGGTCATCGATAGCAGTGACTAGTTTAGTTCTTACATGTATCATGCTCCTCTCACTGACTGCTAACTAATCCTCCTATTCGAGTCCTTCCGTTCCAGTAATGTCGGACGTTGGGTCTACCTCCCTCACTCCCATGGTGATTAGGTCTCCTATTCCACCCCCTGAATCCAATTCCCTTAGCTTGGGGTCAACAAGCCTGAGGACATTGACACTACCCCGGCCGCATCCGAGGAGGAAAAAGACACTTACCATCACCGAATTCCCCGAGCTGATCTTGAGCGGGTTTCTCTGGACACTTTCTATTGGCCTTCTTCCTCAATACCACATTGGATACTCACTCCGGGTATTTCATGTAGGAACCACTTTCCTAGCACAATGGAAACACGTTAGGCACCTGAATCGGACTTGAAAATATTTTATGCCCTTCTCTTTGAATGGCTGAATGTTACCGACACCAAGATTGAATTTTTACTTATGTTTAGAACAAAATTTCAGCCCCGGAATAGCCCTGACCAACGGTACAAAAACTGGACTGTTTTATGCCCGAAATGCACCAAATTCACTGCCCAGTTCAGCCCTTTTATGATTCAATTTCTGCTATATTTCAGGTCTTATTTTTCATCCAAAAATAGTCCCAACACAGCCCCAAAATAATCTTTAAAGTTCTTGAAATTTTTTGGATCAAACGCAAAACAAACCAGCCCCGTTTCACCAATGTTATGAGCGACAATGAGCAAAAATTATACTCACTGCTGTGGGTCAAAGAAAAAGAAGGAAGAAGATGAATTTTGGTTCCGTGATATGTCTCGTTACCAATGAAAACTAGTGTGGGCTAGACTCACAAAACTAATCCCTAAACACTTTAGAGATTAAAGTCACACAAGGTTTTTCTTTATTTTTGTTCTTGTTTTTTTTCTTATTTTCTCAACACTTGAGAGAGTTTGAAGAAGAAGAAGATGGAGGCTAGAGTTGTATATGAAAGACTTAGCCAAAAAGAAAATTAGAATTCCTTTTATACTTAGGGTTATTTTTTTCCAAAACAAATAAAACCATTCCCCTTCCACCAAGGAGAATTTCGGCCAAGGTAAAGAATTTCTAATAAATTTTGTAACATCAATTTTTAATTACCAAAATTAAAAGGATGTTACAAAATTAAAAGGTCATCACAACTTTAAAAGATGTAACTCCCAAATTTAAATTCAAGAATTTTGCAACCTAGCATAACTCACCAAGAGTTTCCAAATTTAATGCAAGAGTATTGCAACCTAGCATAACTCACTAAGGGTTTCCAAAACCCAAAATTTGGAAATTCCAAATTTGGCCTCATTATATCATATAAAATTTAATATTATGTATTCAATAATTATCATATAATTATTAAAATCATATATTAAATTTTAATATAAAGTTCCAAGTGTGACAAAATAACAAATAATAATCATATTAATAATATATATACATATGTGAGTACATAATTGGATTATCAAACTATACTAAATCCGCTACAGTATATTGAGCTAGCACATGGACCAAATGGACCTACGGTTCCGAGCTCCAATAATCTTAGAATATTAATTAAGCTCTTAAATAAATATTATGAATTATTAACTCCGGGTTATTCCACTTAAAACTCGAAGTTGAAATCTCATTGCCACGGATAGTATATTAAGCCGAACCACGTCGGTGTCCATCGATATAGTCATTAGATACAGATTGATCCTTTACGAGTATCTCGTAATTAGAGTCGGGTCATAATTTTCGTTATACCCCTCTAATTATTTTTACCTTAAGTACCATTGATTCTCTAATGAACGATTTATTCATAACCATTATGAATGTTAATCTTTCTTTTCGTAATAGAAAGACTTAAGCGCTCTAACCATTCAAGTACCGAATCAACCCTTAAGGAAGATACTCCTCTACTTCTCGCAAGAAGAAGTGAACTTCATATTTATGTAAAACGTCCCCAACTACACACCAAACCATGTCCCAAAAGTACATAGTTATTGGTTGGGATTGCTACACCAACCTCACATTTGTAAATCAAAGGACATAGTCTGCCATGCAAGAGTTGATAGTACACTCAGGATTAAGATCAATCCATATATGACCATCTGGTAGATCAAAATAAATTTCTTTATTTAACAGAAATTTTAAGAAACTTATTTCTATCTGGGTCCAGTCCTATATGATCATATCATACAAGGTGCCTTCATTCTCATGTCTCCATATGGACGATCCCGGATCAAGGTCACCATACAATTATAGAATGGATCGCAGCTATAGATAAACCACAAATAAAGTACCCGGTTTTTTGATCCCTATGGACTATTTTAGATTACTAATTTCATACTTAAATCCTCATGTGTATGACACTCATACACTAAGTCTGAAGGGACATGAGTAATCTAGGGTAAATATGATAATATACAATATGCGATATTAAACAAACACTTTGATAAATGAATAATGCATCATTTTATTTCATAAAACATAATACCGTTTACATTACATGATGTTTTATGGCATGTATCCCTACATTTAATTTCCCTGATAAAAACGGCCTTCAACAACTTCTCGACCTCTGCCCGTATTGCCTCATAGTGTTCTTGGTTGAAGATCATTCTCTTTTGCTTGACGGGCTTGTGAGCCCGGCCTACCGCCAAGCGATTTCTGATGAACTTGGGATCAATATCGGGCATATAACCATGCCCCAAGCGAAAATGTTCGCATAACCCTTCAAAAACTCCAACAATCTCCTATTCAGATTCTGTTCCAGGTCTGCCCCGACCTTTATCACCTTCCTGGGGCCAAAGAGCTCTACTGGCTCCAATTCTTCTCTCACCCCCAACTGAACAGGATCCTCGGGTCGAGGATCTGGGGACTCGACCATTGTACCTTCTTCCTCTCTGTCTTTCATCTTTATGCCCACCTCCTCAACACAAAATGTTTCATTGGAAACAATTGCGAAACAACTTCTAGCCGTCTTCTGGCTTCCACACACCACTCTAACTCCCTCCCGAGTTGGGAATTTCAACTTCAGATAATAATAAGATATGGTCGCCCTCGACTTCATCATAAAGAGCCGGCCTACAATCAACTGGTAACTGCTCAGACAATTAACCATGGTGAAATCCACCATTATGGTCCACGTATGGGGGCTGTCCCAATTATCACTGTCAACTGAATTCGACCTAACAAGACAACAGTCGCACCTCCAAACCCATACAACAGTGTTGCATCATGGGTCAAAGTGGCATACTCCACACCCAGTCCGTCCAAAGCTTCATTGTAGATTATATCCACCGCACTCCTGAGGTCTACCAAAATCTTGTCCACCTCGACCCCTCCAATAATGGCCTTAATTATCAACGCATCATCATGAGGATATATCACACTCTTGGCGTCTTCCTCCGTAAACATGATAGAGAAAGGTCGACCCTTCTGGATCCTCAGGGCCATCTCTGTTGTCAGAACTTCCGACCCCCTTACCATGCAGTAATTCTTCCTGGCCCGATTAGAGTCTCCAGCCAAGGTCCTTCCCCCGTTAATAGTGAAAATTGGCCTCAACTTCACATGTTACCTTGCTATTATGGATTCTCGATCAATGTAGTCATTCAAGTACCCATTCTGTACCAAATTCTCAGCTCTTTACATTCTTTCGTTGTGTGCCCCATCTGATTATGATGCACACAATACGACCTCTTGTTCTTCTTCTCAACAGGGTATTTCCTCGGGTCAGGCTTCATCAGTAGACATTTGTCCTGAATTTCCTTGACTATCTGAGACAACGGTCTTTTCAAAAGAGAGTACATAGTGCCTCATGCCACATGAATAACCTGGACATACGCCATTCTCTCTTGGGCCACATTGTTTTGTGGTATTGTTTTAAATTCTCTCTGCCTCGGGGGTGACCTTCTCACATCCCTACTCGGTCCCTTCGGATTCTCAGGTCGAACCATCTTTAACTTCTGAGCTTTCCCTCCCCGAGCAGTCTTCTCATCTCCTTCCACCAAAACAAACTTCCTTGCCAACTCTAGAGCCGCGACATAGTCTGGTACATCCTGAATCCTTAAGTGGGTCCATAATTTCTCGACCTTGAGGGCCCCTTTAAAGCTATCCAGTGCTTTCTGGGACTCATACTCTCCAAAACCATATTATGGTACATCTCAAAAAAATTATTCAAGGACCCATCATCTCTCTGCTTTACCAATCTCAATGACCCCACGGTTTTCCTCGGCACACAGGCCCCTTTAAAATATCGAACAAAAGACTTCCCCAGTTGAGTAAAACTATTAATACTTCATGGGGTTAAACTTCTAAACCACAAACTTGCCGACCCGCCCAAGGTCAGAGGAAACACATTGCAAATGGCCTCTCCTACAATTCCTTGAATTTCCATCAGCAGGACAAACCTCTCAACATGAGATTTGGGATCAGTATGACTCCTGTAAAGGTCCATGGATGGCATGATGAAACGTTTGGAGAACTTCATTGCCAAAATCTCTTCAATAAAAGGGGAGGTTGTCTCTCTATCCTGGTTGTCCCCGTCCTTCATTTTATGTTCTCTTCCTACTTCTTCATTTCCTTTCTAAACCAGCTCTTCCTCTGGTTCTCGGTGATATCATGCTCTTTCCCACGAGCTACCCCACGTCTACCACCCCGTGCATGATACTTCTCGTGACTGAGGTGTTCAGATTTTGGGTAAAATACCCGGGTTACGCAGCGAAATACGGGAAAATCAAATTTTCACATTTCTTTAATTTTTCTTGGGTAATTAAAATAAACTTATTTATTTTAATCACTCAATACTCAAAAAAAGAAATTTTAACCCAGAAATCATAATTTCAGTAAAACACCATACAACCTCAAAACTTTCCATTTTAATCATTTTAGTCCTAAGTTGTTCAAAACAAGCTTAGGTGATTTCCAATCACAACCAAAATGATTTGTACATCAAATAAACATTAAAAACAGAATTCTGAAAATTTTTCCAGATTTTTTAGTAATTATGGAAAATGCCCCTAAACTTTGCATTTTGATCATTTTAGTCCTAATTTATCAAATACATAATTAGGTGATTTCAAATCACTACTAAAATGATCTATATTTTTCTTATACATGAAAATACAATTTGCAATTCAAGAAACCAATTTTTCCCAAATTGCCGAATAGGTCCCTCAACTTTCCAAGAATTGCACTTTAGTCCAAATTGGTTCAAAACCATTCAAGATCAAGTCCAATCAAAACCAAATTAATATACACCATATATACATCATTAATTAACACATATATGAAAATCCCCAAATTTGGAGAGAGTTATGAACCATAATTTCTCAAAATTGTCCAATTGGCCAATTAACACCAAATTAATAAAATTCAACACTTTAATTCAATCCTTACTACACCAAACAAGTCTCACCACCATGAAACAACTCAAGAACAATTCTAGGTCATTTATGAGTGGCTAAGAAACTCTAGAATGACTTCCAAGTTATCAAATAATCAAAAGTTAACTTAATAACACTTAATAAGCTTTCTTTACTAAATACAGAAGCTACCATCTTTCATTCATGCTTTTAAAAAACTTATTACAAACCCAATATAATAGAGAAAACATAACAGCATCATATGTTAAAGTCTAAAGTAGGGGTGAGCAAAACTGGTTTCGGTTCTGGTTCCGCATGGAACAGGAACCTACCCGGAAAAAATCGGTTCCTAACTAAGTGGAATCGGAACCTATCCAATTAAATAGGGTACCCTATTATTCGGTTCCGGTCCGGTTCCGAATTACCCTATTTATATAACATTGTCATTTGTATATATAATGATTTTTATGCATACAAAATATATAATGATTTCAATGACAAGATAATTGAGCTGACCAATGATCAAGAAACAGTGAAGTGGATGAAGAAGATAAGGAGGCAAATTCATGAGAACCCAGAACTTGCTTATGAAGAATTTGAAACCAGTAAGCTCATTAGGCAAGAACCAACCGTTGGGATCATATCTTCACTATATCCACCAGTCTTCAGGTATATAGAACCTGTATGGGCCAAATTTGGTCCAGGGGTGATTTCGTCCTTTTACTCCAGGCCCAAGCTTCTACCTCAAAAGGAAGCCCCAATGTTTAAAGTGTATAGAGGCCTAGAGATTCATAAGCCCAAGCCCAGTGAGACGTCACGTGCTCAAAGCATAATCGGGGCTCACCCTACTTCAGTCCACATAACGCCCAGGCTCATAAATGTCATTCACAACCCATCAGTTCCATTCTACGACGCAGTAATAGCTCCTCATAAAGTTGACTGTTACCATGATCCAACGGACGATTAATCAAAAGACAATAAAAACACACGTTACTATAACATGAATATATAAGGAACAAGGCTCCAAAAGGAAGGGGGATTCAACTTCTAGCTCTCCTACTCACAGCTTTGGGACTTTCACAAAGGTCAACATACCTGCTATCTACCGCCCTCACGGCACCCTACGAAGCTCAAGGTAGTATCTTACTTTGACTTTCCTCCTACTACTTCCTCAGTTCCTTCACTGACTTGAGCGTCGGAGTGCCCCCGGCACCCACCACACCGGTGGGCAGTACTCCCGCTCACTCTACATCTTTGTTTTACAGGATCGCCAGTGCCCCCTTTCACGAAATCTCAATTGTGGACCTCAGACGAAAACCAGCGTCTACAATTTGGCGCCCACCGTGGGGCCTTGGCGATTCATAGCGTGTAAAGACCTCTCCATTTACGATCCTTCCAAACACCCTTATTTATATTGCATCGACAGCATGAGCAAACGCCAAATATGTACCATAATTGACATATATTCAAGACTCCTTGAGGCGGTTACCATTTACTTCAGATAGCGTAGATAGAATTTCATTACCTTTAGTCATTGTGAGTGGATTGTCATCACTGCCAGACTACTTGAAAGAGATGTTAACTTCTTCAGACGACGTTAAGAAGACTCTCAATTCTTCCAGAAGACATTAATGAATCGTCAACAATTTTAGACTCCAGTCGACAGTACCCGAATGAAGACTTGGCGCGGACATCCCGGTCAACCTTACCAGGTATGGCTTACACCTTTTTAAAATGTCACAGTCGACATCACTAAGGCATGAGATTTATAGTAGGTGTTACAATATGATTCTAAGATATGGGTGTCCCGGACGACACTACGATTTTCAACTTGGTAATTGTCATAAGTGTCCCAGTCGACATCAGTATATGACTTGAGACTTGTGGTTGATGTCCTAGTTAGTATTACAATCTATAGTATGCTATGGGTGGCTAAGTCGACACAAAAACTTACAACTAGGAAATGGTTATGAATGGCTCAATCGACATTCGCAATGTCTGGTATATAAGTTGTTAGGGATGCCCTGTTTCAATTGATATTACTTTATGTAGTTTGTCACTTGCTAAAGATTCCCCTCGACACCTAGCATAACGAGCTTTTGACACCTGTTAAGATCTCATCCAACGAGAGATGGAAGAAGACTTAGCTTGATTAAGGTACCTTTAGATAAAACATAGCCTAATTGCCTAGATGGTAAAATGGATTGCCAATAACTTCATACTACCTCGCTTGGTTGTTATCTCCCTCAAAGAACATAAGAGGATAGTCATTTTCGATTCCGCGCTACATCCAAAGATCGACATCTTCATCAAACAACGAAGAACATTGTTATTCTTCCGGATAATGTGTATGACTTATCATCCCCTCCAGACGACATGGACGAAATATCATCTTTTCCAGACTACATTGGTAGCATGTCGTCTGCCCCGTGGGGCTTGGAAGGTTTGACATCTTCTCCAGTCGACATTAAATGATTGTTACCTAAACTCTATATGAAATATATGAACAACCCTTAGCTCCAGAAAACCTTCCATCACATTCGGTAGATTGAAGAGCCTCATTGACCTTAATTGGGAATAGTCGACCTCCTTTGGGACTTTAGAATAAGGACTGGAGAACCACTTGGACCTCCATCAGGTTAGGTAGGGAGTAGCCTGTAGCCTCTAGAAAACCTTCATAAAGCACAATGTTGGTCCTACATCGGGAGCAGTCGACCGTACTAATGAACCCACATTAGGTCCAGTCTTTCATAAAGGTCTTTTAGAGTAGAGACATCCCACATATTGAAAACGAATCCCCAATTGGACCTTTATCTTGCACATTGATTTCACCCAGCTCGATTTCGTTGCCAGACAAACTAGACTTTATCTTAGTCTTCTATCGGTCCACCCATATTTATCACGTGATCATTCTACTAAATCAGACCCCTACCGACTTGACAGCTCATGTCTAGATCACCAAGATAACGCTACAACGTTTGGACCTTCTATAACTTATGATGACGGCTAGATAAGATCCGTAGTTAACATTCCAACTTAGTAAATGTGGCAGAATCCCAAGATTTAACACTGCCTGGTCGACTGGACCAAATCCGCAACACTGAACATATGTAAACAGTAATGAATTGAGCCAGGCGCCACGTTCATTTTCTTAGTCGACCAAATGTCGATAGATATAATTACCATTCTTGAATGGCATACAGAAGACACATGTAGAGTGGGCTTATGCCTTGAGCAAAACTGAAAAGCCCAAAGTCAGTCATCAAGCATGAGCCATTCTCATATCATTCACCACGTACGCCACTTGCACACAGTCACAATCATACATCAACCGTGGGCCATATTATACATCTTGTCCAGATTTGCCTTTGTCTTTAGTTCATCAAATCGATTGTTTTGGTTTTCATCACATCAACACGCAAAGAGTACGTGTTCCACTCGACAAAGCACCAGTGTGTAGGATTAGTATTTTGATTGATCGAGGCTACAAGGCCTAGTAGCATCAACACACTTATAGCCCAACAAATTGCCCCACTCGCCAAAGCTACATGCTCAGCTCCTACGACTAATATCGCATGCAGATTAGGAAGGTCCAAGAAAAGACAAGAGATTGTATCATTGTTAAGTCCGCCAATTACATAAATCGTTGAGCCTTTAACAGCTGACGATGTATGTGTAGAATAAGTGCAGATACACATATGGATCAAGAGTAGATAATTCAAGGTCAATATAGATCATTGTGTGCATGAACTAAAATCTATCATGAGGTATAAGAAATGATGCAGAGTGGTAGAAACCCTAGGAAATTCTTGTCAGATGACATACGAATCTACTTCCGAGATCACAGTTCGTAACCTTGCAGCTTTGCGATGTGCGACTGAGTATCTTCAAATGACAGACAAGTATTTCGACGGCAACCTCGCCAGTCGCACCAAAGATTTCCTCTCTCAGGTCGCTCTATCGAGTCTCCCCGGCGCCATGGTTACCTTTAAATCCTGCGAAGCTCTTATTTCCTTCGCTCAAATTGTTCAACGATGCATGGATGTCGTTGCTACTAAGGCTACTCGTGATGCCAACTTCCTATGTCGCACACAACCAAATTGGTGGACATAGGAGCTTTTAACAGTAGAAATTTAATTCTTCGGCAGAATCGTAGCCTCCATGAAAGAACGTGGAGCCAGAGCCCTAACCCTAGCAAGCGCCGACAACAAAGGAAGCTTCTTGAATCAATCGTCTCTCTACATTGTTTGTGCTTTTCAATTGCAAGCAGTATGACCCCAAAGAAATTGCTTCTCCATAGGTTCACCAGCCATCATAAACTGACTTTCTAGTAGGCTGCAACAGACGACAAAAATTGAACTAGGCATACAACTTCACATGTTTGAGTCCCACTCGACACTATAAGGAATTTTTTCAAGGGGGTCATAGATAACGGCCGGTGGTATCCCAATTAAAATTGAAGCCCAATAGTATTTGATGGCAGTAGACCAAAAATAAATTTAAAGGAAATGCATGCCCATTTTAAGAAAAACCCAAAAGCCGAGAGACTATATAAGGGGCAAGTTCATTCCAAACGCGCATTATAGGCCCCAAATTGCAGCATTCAATCTTGTTCTATATTGGCAAAACAAGTAGTGGCTATCACGCGACCACTCGAAGCCCTTTTCCAGCAAATGAGCCCAAAGATAAAAGCCCATGTTTACTAGAATTGGCGTTGTCCGTGATAATTAAATGAATCAATTACTTTCCATACTACATGCAAGCATCTTTACGTGCTTCATGGAGTGCTTTGGCTTGACTTATCTGACTCTACATGCAATCGTCTTCATGTCGTATGACTCATCTGGTCTAGAAAATTTTTTGAAGACTCCCCTGATCCAAGGAGATTGTCCTGACCTTCATCAAGTCCAGTCGACCGGGGACATCCCCCATGGACTCATGTCGAGTCAAGTTGTAGACATGGTTTACACATGTCGTATGAATTATGTCATCCTGGCATCATAAAGTCCAGTCGACCGGGGCCATCCCCCATCGACTCATGTCGAGTCAAGTTGTAGACATGGTTTACACATGTCGTATGAATTATGTCATCCTGGCATCATCAAGTCCAGTCGACCGGGGACATCCCCCATGGACTCATGTCGAGTCAAGTTGTAGACATGGTTTACACATGTCGTATGAATTATGTCATCCTGGCATCATCAAGTCCAGTCGACCGGGGACATCCCCCATGGACTCATGTCGAGTCAAGTTGTAGACATGGTTTACACATGTCGTATGAATTATGTCATCCTGGCATCATCAAGTCCAGTCGACCGGGGACATCCCCCATGGACTCATGTCGAGTCAAGTTGTAGACATGGTTTACACATGTCGTATGAATTATGTCATCCTGACATCATCAAGTCCAGTTGACCGGGGACATCGCCCATGGACTCATGTCGAGTCAAGTTATTGACATAGATTACACATGTCGTATGAATTATATCTTTCTGGCTTCATCAAGTCCAGTCGACCGGGGACATCCCCATTAGACTCATATCGAGTAAAGTTGTATACACATGTCGTATGACTTATTCCTGACCTTCATCTGGTTCAATCACTTGGGTACTCCCCCAATGGCTCTGGCAAAGTCAAGTTCATTATCCCGACCATCATCTGGTTCGGTCGACCGGGGTACCTCCCCAATGGCTCTTGTAGACTCAAGTTGATAACTTGACATTCGTTTGGTTCAATCAGTAGGCAGCATCAACGCTCGAGTACACCAACATAATATGGCATCGTCCCAGGCGACCCATGCGTCAAGTACTCTCCAAGCCAATGACTCATTGACTTAGAGAGTAGGGGACAAACTGTATGGCCAAATTTGGTCCAGGGGGGATTTCGTCCTTTTACTCCAAGCCCAAGCTTCTACCTCAAAAGGAAGCCCCAATGTTTAAAGTGTATAGAGGCCTAGAGATTCATAAGCCCAAGCCCAGTGAGACATCAAGTGCTCAAAGCATAATCGGGGATCACCCTACTTCAGTCCACATAACACTCAGGCTCATAAATGTCATTCACAACCCATTTGTTCCAGTCTACGACGCAGTAATAGCTCCTCATAAAGTTGACTGTTACCATGATCCAACGGATGAGTAATCAAAAGGCAATAAAATCACACGTTACTATAACATGAATAAAAGGAACATGGCTCCAAGAGGAAGGGGGATTCAACTCCTAGCTCTCCTACGCACATCTTTGGGACTTTCACAAATGTCACCATACCTGCTATCTACCGCCCTCACGGCACCCTATGAAGCTCAATGTAGTATCTTACTTTGACCTTCCTCCTACTACTTCCTCAGTTCCTTCACTGACTTGAGCGTCGGAGTGCCCTCGGCACCCACCACACCGGTGGGCAGTACTCCCGCTCACTCTACATCTTTGTTTTGCAGGATCGCCAGTGCCCCCTTTTACGAAATCTCAATTGTGGACCTCGGGCGAAAACCAGCGTCTACAGAACCAGAAACAAAACATTCAGCCATCAGCATAATAACCGAAAGAGACAGGAAAAAAAAACATATAAGAAAAGAGATTAAACACTACACATGAAAATTTGCTTACTGCAATAATATTTACAAGTGATGTTTTGCCAGCATTCTGAAGGCCTATCAAAGATAGCTCCATTTCTTGCTTAAAGAAGAGACTACAATACAAAAGGTAAAATAAGTAGTACTGAAAAAGAATACACCAGTCAATAAAGGGTTGTAAGAAAAGAAAAAAAAATAGATCCACTATTGTGAGAATCAATGCAAGAATTTTGACGCAAGATAGTAAGTGAAATGAAGAGATATGATATGATTAAAAATGCCAATTGACTGGGAGGCATGAGCATATAGACAAGATGGAATATTATGCAAAAGACCAAAACAAACAACAATAAATTTGTTAAATATTTGAAGTGTTGTGAAGAATAAAAATATGCAACAACATGAATGGGTCCAAAATCGGGTGTCAAAATCGGGTATCCAATCCGGTTCTCAAATGCGATTCGGAAACGGAACCGGACCGGTTACAACTGGTTCCTTATATTTGGAACCGGAACCGGACCGGTTACAACCGGTTCCGGTTCCAAACCCGGATTTCCTGTTCGGTTCCAATCGGTTTCGGGACCCGGAACTGGTGCTCACCCCTAGTCTAAATGCATGGAAATAATTTTCAAGTAAAGAAAAGTATGAAATTACCTTAATTTTTAAGACTTTCTTCACAAATCTCCTTTAGCGCTTAGGTTTTCTCTCAAATCCCTTTTTTTGTAATATATTTTTGAAGCCAAAAAGATGCAAATAAAAAATGAAACCCATTTATACTTAGGGTTGGCCGACTTCCATGGGACAAAATGGTAATTTTGATTTTTCAAATTTTTAATCAAATTAAAAGAATTCAAAGTCAAAATTACTACCATTTTCAAAAAGCAAAAATTACATGTGCACCAATCAAAATTAGCCATTTAAAAGCTTAATAATGATAAAGATAAACATATTAAATAATTTTAATTAGTTAACAATTAAATAATTAGATAATTACTTAATACAAAAATCTAAAAACGTATATCATATTTACATTAAATATTTCATAATACATATATTTGGAACACATGTCAAATACTTTATTTGACAAAAAATTAATGTGTATTTAATAAAATCAAGTATTTAATTTAAATACACACTAATTAGAAAACGGCTGGGTAACCCTTTAAGCATGTATTTTTCGTTTAAACGTTAAACGATTTATAAATAATCAATATTATTTATAATAGTAGCCCTATTGCTCTACAAGTATGTTTCATTAGTGAGACTCTTTAGATTCAGGCATATCCGTCACGAAATCCAATTTCATATCCATAATCTACCCACCCATAAATTATGACGACCACAGATAACTCGATGAATCATACAGGTCGAGGTCATAACATATGTTGGAGCAGTTGTGGAACCCCTATGGTCGGATCGGTGTCTTGGGCAGCGGAAATGAGTCTAACCCATGGATATCAAGTATGGGTGTAATTTTAAATTATTTAATGAAATAATATATTCCATTACGAGTGTATAGGAAACAATCGGGACTGAATCGGAGTCCGAAAGCTCCAGAACGAGAGAAAATAAAAATTATCGCGCGCGTAGAAACCTCACGCGTGAAGTTCACGCGCTATAGTGCGCGCGCGCACTGCAGCGCATAGGTCTGAACTGAAATTTTTTTTTGTTTTTTTTTTCATTTCATTCGGCTCACATTCAAGTGAGCTGAATGAATTAGGGTCTTATGTGTAATTATTAAAGTCATTTTCAAAGAAAAAAAAAATAATAATAATTGTCAAACTTCCACCAAACATGCTTGCAATTAGTGGGGGATTTGGTGGAGCAATTAGTGGAGGATTTGGTGGAGCAATTAATGGAGCAATTAGTGGAGGCAAAATTTGTCTATAAATACCAAGCCATTTCATTTGTAAATTCATACATTCTTCTATGTAATTCCTTAAGAATACTAAAAAGATTGTATCTTGCTTGTTTATTTACAGCTTTCAGTAATTAATTTCCGCTTTTGCACTTTCTTTTCTTTACTTTTCAATCTTTACTTTCTGCAATTTACTTTTACGCACAGTACTTTCTTTTCTTTACTTTTTAGCAATTACTTTTCAGTAATGAGGAGGTAACTCTCCTTGCTGGGGTAAAAGGTAAAACTTTTATTACTAATATTTAGATTAATCTCCCTTAATTATAATATATAAACTAGTTAAAACCTGACTTAACGAGGATATCGTCATATTTGACGGTTGGTAATATTTAAATTGGTTTTAACCTGACTAAACGGATACCACCTGATTGGTCGGCTGGTAATTAATTATTAATTTGACTTAATCTGGATACCGCCTATATGGCTGGTTGGTAATTATCATGCAAAGTTAATATATTATATTAAGGGAGATATCTAAAATTGAAGTAATAAAAGTGGATCTTTTTACCTCAGCATTTTCTTTTATTGTACTTTTACTTTATTTACCTTCCGGCATTTACTTTACAGCTTTTATTTTTCAGCATTTAATTTTCAGTATTTACTTTTCAGCATTTACTTTCCGTCATTTACTTTTCATTATTTAATTTTCAGCAATTTACTTTATGTCTTTTATTTATTTAAGTTTTTACTACTCCTAAATATGTGTCGTAACTAAGTCAGTTATCTGGGGTTGTGATGAAGTCCAATATCACCGGTTTATAAGGGGTTAAATTACAGTTTGTGTAATATAAGGGTTTATTTTTTGAGCCTTAGTCTTAATGCGTCTTGTTAACTGGCCATTAATAAGATTGATTCGGTAAACTTAAAATGAACTTGGAAAAGAGATTTTAGGTTAAGACCTTAGACTCAATAGCCCACGATCTTCCTTGAGGATATATAACTCTTTAATAGATTTCTTTACAGGATAGGAATATACATGTCGGGCGGGGTAGTTATAATTAGAACTTAATCTTAATGAATTCGGATAACTTAATTGACATAGGAATATGATTAATCGGGTTACACTGGGTATTTGTATCTGACCATCGGAAGAGGCTTTTACATAATTTCGTGTTCCAGGTTAATAATCGATATATTACACAACTATAAGATAACCACTTCATCTTTAAAAATGATATTGGAAAGATTCACAACCCTATATAGTTTTATAAAATTGAATTTTCCTAAATCTACTTTCAAGCAATTTCATTTACTTGTTTTAAGTTTAAAGTCACCATCGAATCGAATAACCAATCCATTAGATACTCGTAAAAATTTGACTTCATAAATTAATAACAAAAGGTTTTAAGTCCTCGTGGGATCGATACTTTTTATACTACTTGAACGATACGTGCGCTTGCGTTATACGCGTGTGAAAACGCCGGTCAATATTATTTTGTATTTTTCATTATATTTTAATTTATTTTTTATTTTTTATTTTTTTCCGGACCCGGGTCTATTCGGGCTGGACCAGTGCAAACCTGGGTCCGGATCCAGATTCGCTTGGGTCCAAATTTTTAAGACCCGGATCCGGATTTTTTAATCCCAGACCCGAGCCGGGTACGGTTCCTTCTGCCGTGCCCAGGTTTGATAGCCTCAGGCTTTTACTTGTCTTCCATAATTGGATGAGATATATAATCTTAAATAAATATATTCATTGAATATTAGTGAAGTAGATTTATCAATTATAACACATGAGTGTTAAAAAAAAGCTAACGACGCATAAAATGAAAGGTTGTGTATACAAAGTTTTTTAATTAGTCTTTAAGGGATTTGGTGTTGTATGGTTCATGATCTCACATTGAGTTTTTGGATTCGAAATCATAGAGTACGTTTCTTGTAAGAGTATGGGAGAACAGATGGTTTTACATGTTCTGTTTATGTCCGGAATAGATGATTTGACGGCGGGATTTCTAACAATTCCAAAAAAAAATTAATTAAATTTTAATTTTAATTTAAATCATAGTTTAACTGTGTTTCTATATTGAAGAAATAATCATTCAATACATCTATCAGTAGTGATAGATGCATTCTATAAATAGAATGAATATATAATTATATTTTAAACTAATAAAGAGAAGTTGTGTGTATAAAAAATTATTTAATTAAATTAAAATTTTAATTTAAAATCACATTTTAACTATGATTTTGTATTGTATAAAATTAAAGAATGAATATAATTATAATTTTAAACTAAGAAAGATTGTGTGTATAAAAAATTATTTAATTCAATTTTAATTATGATTTTATATTGAAGAATTACTCATTCGCCCTCTTGAGGGGCCGAAATTCATGAACAAAAAGTCATATAAGAACCTGGGCAGCCTTCCCCTAATACAAACAAAAAACAAAAGAACTCACTAAACGAAGACCACTCTCGTTTCTGCTACACGTGCCTTTGACTCGCTGATGGGCCAAACACCTTCAACCGCTATAGACCCGAGCCATCGGTTTAATTCTCTGTCTCTGGCTATTGTTTCAAACTATATTGTTTGTTAAAGAATGTTAATGAATATTATTATAGAATCAAGATATAAAATAGAATTTTTGGTATTTTTATGGAGGTGTATTCAATTGAGATTTTAAAAGATTTTTTTGGGTTAAATAAGTCTTGTGGTATTCAATTAAGATTTTTAAATAATCTAAAAAGTCTTGTGGTATTCCATTAAGACTATTAGGATTTTTTAAAGAGTGCATCCAAATCTAAGAGTGCATCCAAATCTAGTGATATTCAATCAGGATTTTAAACAATTAATAGAAAGTCTTATGGTATTGAAAAATATATTATTTTGAAGGATTCTCTTATATGTGTGATTCTGTGGGACTTTTTAGTGAAAATTATAAATATCAAACTCTAAAAAAAATCCCACCCTAACCCATGAGACTTTTTACATAAGATTTTTTTGAGTGTTAGAAAATAGAAGATGAACGTACATGTTAGTTAAAAAATAGAAGATGAACATACATGTTAGTTCTTCGTGAACAAATTACTTGCTTATTATTAATTTCTTCTTTTTTCTTTCAAATAAAACAATATGACTTTATTTTAAATGTGTTGACGGCTGATTTTGGTCTCAGGGCAATATGAGAATATTACTCCCGAGACAATCCTCCCTCAATAGTGAATTTGTTTGGTTATGGGGGACCAAAAGCAAACTTAGCAAAAGACAGATAAATACGCCAATTGACAAGGTGATTTAACGTGGTTCGGCGGATCTTGGTCCGACCTACGTCCACGGGGACAAAAAGGATGATACTTATATTACTCAAACACGCTTCTCAGCTCTGCTTCTTGTTTTTTACAAGTCAGAGCTTGGTGATTCTGATGATGATATTGGTTCTCTTTTTTATTCTCCCCCTCCTAAGCATACTCTACCCTCCTATTTATAATAGTGCAGAAATCAGATTCCTTCTTTTACAAGGGTTTCCTAGTTGAAACAATTTCCCTTTCCCATAAGGATTCATAGTAAAAAACTACATTTACTTCCTTTATCATACTAGGACATTGACTTACTAGTTTACCCCATGAAAGTAGGATAACTTATTATCTTATCTAATATGGATAGAATGCCTTATTTTCCCGAACATGTCTTGCCCTATGCTCGGTCTTCATGAGGTCGGTCATAATGGTCATTTGAACTGAGAATGCCGCTGTCGATCTTTTAATTGCCCGGTCATCTGAACCCAAGTGCTCGGTTACCGATCATAAAGTGCTCTTAGTGGTCGGTTCGGCATTAATGATTTCGACCGAGAAGGGAATTACCTTTTTTACCTCTGACGTACTCTTTAAATAACATAGGTCTTGAAAACACCATCAACATCTGTCCCCTAGTTCTCGGTAACAACGAGTTTGCGAGTTGATGCCGGGAACTATAAAAAAAGATGGTGTGTTGATCGCCTTGCTGGTGGTCGTTCCAAAAATCACAGAGAAATTGCATTCGCCATCAACTAAGTCTTCTGTTTCTATCTTCATATCCTCGATTTTTAGAGATGCTGACCCTATTCAGAACGATTCTCCACCTCAAAGCAAATTGCTTACTTGGGTCGTTCCATTAGGAGATGAAGTTCCTCTTGTTGTCCAAACTAAAAATGACTTCTCTTCTGTAATATATGTACCAGAGATTTAGAGGTCCTGACCCCTGACTGATCCAATCTCGATTGTGAGGAGAAAATTTTGCCTCTGAGTTAACGATGATGTGCTCGGTGGCATGTGACCCTGTCTCGAGCTGTGAGAGATGCTCGGACATAGGGGAATGTTACGTCCTCAGTCCGAAGGATTGACTCGGTGGGACGCAACTCGACCTCGAATGAAGAGAGGCACTTGGACCTGGGGGAATGTTACGTCTCCAGTCCGAAGGGCTGACTCGGTGGGACGTACCCCGACCCCGAGCTGAGAAAGGCACTTGGACCTGGGGGAATGTTACGTCCCCAGTCCAAAGAGGTAGACTCGGTGGGACGTAACCCGACCCCGAGTGAAGAGAGGCACTTGGACCTGGGGTATGTTACGTCCCCAGTCCGAAGGGCTGACTCGGTGGGACGTACCCCGAGCTGAGAAAGGCACTTGGACCTGGGGGAATGTTACGTCCCCAGTTCGAAGGGCTGACTCGGTGGGACGTAACCCGACCCCGAATGAAGAGAGGCACTTGGACATGGGGGAATGTTACGTCCCTAGTCCGAAGGGCTGACTCGGTGGGACGTACCTCGACCCCGAGCTAAGAAAGGCACTTGGATCTGGGGGAATGTTACGTCCCCAGTCCAAAGAGGTGATTCGGTGGGACGTAACCCGACCCCGAATGAAGAGAGGCACTTGGACCTGGGGGAATGTTACGTCCCCAGTCCGAAGGGCTGACTCGGTGGGACGTACCCTGACCCCGAGCTGAGAAAGGCACTTGGACCTGGGGGAATGTTACGTCCCCAGTCCAAAGAGGTGATTCGGTGGGACGTAACCCGACCCCGAATGAAGAGAGACACTTAGACCTGGGGGAATGTTACGTCTCCAGTCCGAAGGGCTGACTCGGTGGGACGTACCCCGACCCCGAGCTGAGAAAGGCACTTGGACCTGGGGGAATGTTACGTCCCCAGTCCAAAGAGGTAGACTCGGTGGGACGTAACCCGACCCCGAGTGAAGAGAGGCACTTGGACCTGTGGTATGTTACGTCCCCAGTCCGAAGGGCTGACTCGGTGGGACGTACCCCGAGCTGAGAAAGGCACTTGGACCTGGGGGAATGTTACGTCTCCAGTCCGAAGGGCTGACTCGGTGGGACGTACCCAACCCCGAGCTGAAACAAACATCGATCTCGGCGATACAAGAGCAGACCCGAGCCGGAAAGAAAACATCTGACCTCAGCGGAACGAATCCAGCCTTGAGTCGATTAACCAAACGGCCTCGGCGGAATGAATCCAGCCCCGAGCCGATTAATCAAGTGGCCTCGGCGGAAAGAATCCAGCCCCGAGCCGATTAATCAAGTGGGACTTATTCAGAAGGGAAGTGAATCAACCTTTTGAAACCCTACCGAATCTGGCACGGGCTTCCCCTTACCAGACCAGTGAAAAACAAAAACAAATCTCTGGAAAATAAAATTAACAGGCGGGGGCGACTTATCGCTTATCCCAAAACAAAACGTTTCGCAAGTATAAACAACAACACAGATGCCTCAAAACAGCGTCCTGTCCGAGGTCTCCAAAACACAATTCTGAATCTTTCAAGTCAGTGTCCCGGCGAACCAGGATTTGGATCAGTTGAGCGTTTAAATGGTAAGGGCACATCATCTATACGCCAGGTCACTGTGGAGCCTGTGTATTGCACGAGGGCTCCTCATTACCGCGCTGGAGCAGACACACGCTACGGGGGCACAATGCATCCCCATGTTGCGCCTCTCTTGGATCCAAATGATGAATGGATCAAAAAGCGTCCGGGATACTAAGGGCACATTCCTCCTTAGGTCCGGCATCACTGGAGCTAGCAATCGTCACGGGGGCCTCATCACTCCCCGTGCTATGCTTTCCCACAGATCCATTACATCGGGTAAGTGAGGATCAAAGACTGTTCGACACATTAAGGGCATATTCCTCCTTATGTTCGGTAACACTGGAGTAAGCAATCGCCACGGGGGTATCATCCATCCCCGTACTATGCTTCTCACGGATCCTATGCATCGAATATGTCCCTGAATATTCTGAGGACCCCGAGCTAAATAGACCTTTGGTTCTGGGGGAATGTTCCGTCCCCAGGCCAATAAGCACGGCTCGGTGTGACGTAACCCGACCCCTGATTCGAATAGTATAGTAGTCTCGGCGGAACGAGATCCAGCCCCGAGCCGATGAAGTGTCCTTGGCGGAACGAATTCCAGTCCCGAGCCGATTATCGAAGCGGCCTCGGCGGAACGTAATCCAGCCCCGAGCCGAATAATGAAGAGGCCTCGGCGGAACAAAATCCAGCCTCGAGCCGATTAATGAAGTGGCCTTGGTGCCAACTGTCTTTTGTAATGGGCGTCGAGTATGTTGAACCTTTTCGGGAATTTTGCTGATTTTATTTCTTCTGTGAGGGGGGATTCCTCTTTGTCATCTCGGGCATCTCCTGTATCTGTTTGAGGCTTGCCCCCCACTTGGCTATCTCTTTCTTTAACCAAGATTTTACCTCGCTATTTGGGCCGCCATGTCGCCTTCTGCGCTTTTCTTCATGTCTGTTGCCACGGGTGCGGTGTTCCTCACGCCTTGGGATCTCCCGAACAGTCTCGTCGTACTCTGTGCCTCCTCTTCTAGTGTAGCGGAGACTATCATAAGAGGAATCTGTCGAACGTCTCTCTTCTTCTTCTTCCCACATATCCTCTGTTTATAAATCTTTTTCTACCACTACGGACCTCATCCCATAGGGACCCTTCTTCCTAGGTTTATCGTTTTCGCTCTCATCTGCAACCCTTTTTCCTCCCACTATTTTGCCTCTATCAGACGTAATTGTTCTTCATCCTCTTTCCGTGTAATTTTGGCACTTAATTCTTCCTCTTCCATGATATCATCAAAGCCCGTCTCCATGTCACTATCATCAGCATCATCATAACTAGCAAACTTTCGAGGTTATAGTATGCTTCTGAGCATACTGAAAGCCATTGTATCATCATCTCCATCTTCGTCATCAGAGTGTCGTCTTAAAGGCTTCTTCTTGAGGCGGTGATCTTGAGTTGCAGCATGTGATGACATTTGCTTAAGTGGCTTGTTTATCTAGGGTTTGGAAGATGCCACTGGCGGTTTTGAAATTGGTATACTCCTATAGGGTTCTTGTATACCATTTCTCTGTTCCAAGTGTTTCTTTTGAACAGACGGAAGTATCTTGTAAGATGGAGGTAGCTTTGCACTGGATTGATGCTTTGTACTGAGCAATTGATTCTTTGGAATGGGCAGATGATTCTTTGCACCTGGAGCAAAGGCCTTCTTCTCCATAGAGGCCACAGGCATCTTGGAAGGTAGCGCATTTGGCCAGGACCGATGCCACTGTTGCTACTGTGCTGCTTTCTAGAATCTACTGACATCAAATTGGATTTACTTCCACTAGTTGACCTGTAGAGCCCTGCTTTAGAATGCATTTGGCCATTTGAAGAAACTGGTTTCCTTTCATCACGAACACTATGAACATTTCTGCTACTATTACCCAACGGTGGTTTGCTCTTAGCAGGCACTTTAGCTTGTCGCGTCTCAGAATTCGGAACAGAGGCATTCCGAGCAGGAGTTTCTTTTCTAGAGGCCGGAAGTTGCGCATCATCGGACAAAAATGAGTAATCTCATGAAACCTTGAGTTTTTGAACTTTCCTTTGCACCTCATTAACTTTGGGTGGAGGACATTGTATTCCAACCTTTGATGTGGAGGAAGCAGAGGTATTTTCATTATTACGATGAGAGTTTGGAACCCTATGTGCCAAATGCTGGGTCTCTAAAAATGACTTGCTTTCTTGAATAACTCTTTGAGACATAACAGGCTGAGAAGGGCCAAAGAATGATCCATAATTGTCATAGGGAAGCCTATTTGTTTTGGAACTGGCCGAGCCATTTTTCTTTTTTATATTCTTCCTGTAACATTTTTTTTAATCGCTTCCTTAGTTCAAGATATTCCAATTTTCAACTGTGGGTTTCCGTTCCTCTTCTTGATCTTCCTCCGCCACCTCATCATCTTCTTCATATTGGTCTTCTACGTCTTTGTCATTCTCATAGTCATCATATTTTCCTCCATCTTCTCCATCCAATCCGCTGTTGAACTCCCCGATGACCGGTGATTTCCACCTTCTGCCATCGTCTTAATACGCGAGCTGCTTTTTGTTGGAGTCCCCACAGACGGCGCCAACTGTTGACGGCTGATTTTGGTCTCAGGGTAATATGGGAATATTACTCCCGAGACAATCCTCCCTCAATAGTGAATTTGTTTGGTTATGGGGGACCAAAAGCAAACTTAGCAAAAGACAGATAAATACGCCAATCGACAAGGAGATTTAACGTGGTTCGGCGGATCTTGGTCCGACCTACGTCCACGGGCATAAAAAGGATGATACTTTTATTATTCGAACACGCTTCTCAGCTCTGCTTCTTGTTTTTTACAAGTCAGAGCTTGGTGATTCTGATGCTGATATTGGTTCTCTTTTTATTCTCCCCCTCCTAAGCATACTCTACCCTCCTATTTATAATAGTGCAGAAATCAGATTCCTTCTTTTACAAGGGTTTCCTAGTTGAAACAATTTCCCTTTCCCATAAGGATTCATAGTAAAAAACTACATTTACTTCATTTATCATACTAGGACATTGACTTACTAGTTTACCCCATGAAAGTAAGATAACTTATTATCTTATCTCATATGGATAGAATGCCTTATTTTCCCGAACATGTCTTGCCCTATGCTCGGTCTTCATGAGGTCGGTCATAATGGTCATTTGAACTGAGAATGCCGCTGTCGATCTTTTAATTGCCCGGTCATCTGAACCCAAGTGCTCGGTTACCGATCATAAAGTGCTCTTAGTGGTCGGGTCGGCATTAATGATTTCGACCGAGAAGGGAATTACCTTTTTTACCTCTGCCGTACTCCTTAAATAACATAGGTCCTGAAAACACCATCAACAAAATGCAACTGATAATGTCATTTCTCCAACAATTTTTCTTAATGAATTTCATTTTCGAGGAGGAAAATTCTATCACATTTAAAGGTAATTTCCTAGATTTTCTTTGAGGCCAACATAACTTCTTCATTCCGATAAATAATAATGTACAAAATGAATTTAGCACAACAATGATTTTTTTCCTCATTTTCTCGCTAATTTTTTACTTGTATTTTATTTTATTTTTTAAAAAACCCAAATTTAAGGAAAAAATTATTTATCAATTATTAAGATCATTGATGCCGAAGTGTTATCTTTTCTTCCTAAGTCAGAGAAATGACATTTTATCATAGAAACTCATAAAATATTCCTAGGTCAGAGAAATGACATTCGGACATTTTGAACCAATTGACTTTCATTAACTTTTTTTATTTATGATTACGTTCCATATAATATCGGTTATAAAAAAGGAAAAAAAAATATATAATGGTCATTTCAAATCTTACAAATTCTTATGAAATAAGTCTTTTAAAATCTAATATGTAAAAAATCTTGATTAAAAGAAATCTAATAAAATCTTGTAAGTCATCACATTCTTTAAATGTCTATTATATTCTTTAAATGTCTTTTAAAATCTATATGACTTATTTATTCTTAAATAGTCTTTTAAAATCTCAATTGAATACACCCCCTTAGGATTTATGATTTTATTATATTTCCTTATTAGATGCGGATTTCCTATATTTATTATTATTATTCATAATTACAAGATTCTTTTTTCTTTTTTTAATTTTCTATATATCTTATATAAAATGCTCTATTATTATAAAATTATGTAGGTCTCTATTATTATAAAATCGTTATAGAGTGTATTCAAGATTTTCTTAACTAACATGTCTGATTTCTCTGAGGAATTTGTCAAAGCTGGGGATTACACCGGCGATTTACCGGACCATTGTTTGGCTTATATTTTTCAATTCCTCGGTTCCGGAGATCGGAAACGATGCTCACTCGTGTGCAAGCGGTGGCTGCGCGTCGACGGCGGGAGTCGTTATCGGTTATCTCTCAATGCGCAGTGCGAGATATTATCGTCTCTGCCTTCGATTTTCGCGCGCTTTGACTCCGTCATAAAACTCTCTCTCCGTTGCGACCGCAAATCGATTAGCTTAAACGACGACGCTTTGGTTTTGATATCTCTTCGTTGTCCGAAACTCACGCGCCTCAATCTCAGTGGCTGCTGCGAGATCACCGATCACGGTATGGTCTCATTTGCTCAAAATTGTAAAACTTTGAAAAAACTCTCATGTGGTTCGTGTATGTTTGGCGCCAAAGCTATCAATTCGGTTCTTGATCACTGCACGCTCCTTGAGGAGCTATCGATCAAGCGGCTCAGAGTAATCCATGATGGAGCTGAGCCTATCCAGCCTGGAGCTGCCGCGGCTCTGTCTCTGAAGTCAATTTGCTTGAAGGAGCTGGTCAATGGTCAATCTTTTGAACCTTTAGTAATCAGAGCTAAAAAGCTTAAAACTTTGAAAATCATTCGGTGTTTAGGCGATTGGGATAAAGTACTAGAAATTATAGGAAATGAAAAAGATAACTCTTTGACCGAAATTCACCTTGAGATGCTTCAAGTAAGTGATATTGGACTTGCGGCCATTTCTAGATGTTCAAGTATTGAAAATTTACATATTGTGAAAACTTCAGAGTGTTCAAATATAGGGCTCGCTTGTGTTGCCGAGAAATGTACTTCTTTAAGGAAGCTACACATTGATGGATGGATGAGTAATAGGATTGGAGATGAGGCTTTAATTGCTGTAGCCAAACACTGTACTAATTTACAACAACTTTTTTTAATTGGTGTTAATGCCACACACTTAAGCTTGATGGAATTTGCATGCAGATGCCAAAAATTGGAAAGATTAGCGCTTTGTGGGAGTGGAACAATTGGTGATGCTGAGATGGCTTGCATTTCTGCAAAATGTGTTGCCTTGAAGAAGCTGTATATTAAGGGATGTGCTATTTCTGATATGGGGATTGAAGCACTTGCTTGGGGGTGTCCCAATTTGGTTAAAATTAAGGTCAAGAAATGTAGAGGAGTGAGTGGTGAGGTTGCCAAGTGGTTGAAAGTAGGTAGAGGGTCCTTGGTGGTTAACATGGATGCTGAAGAGCTCGGTGGTCTTGATGCAAGTGGTAGTGATGACTGGCCAAGTTAATGGTGCTGCGGAAGCTTCAGCAAATGGTGTCGGTAGATTGGCATTTTTTTAAGGTAAAGTGGGGACTCTTTGCCGGTAGGAATATGGTTCCTTGCACATTTAGTAGATGGTTGAATGGCGAATGCAGTTCTACTGACAATCGATGAATGATCTGCCCAAGGGTTGAAAAAATTACTCTTCCTTTAGACACACAATGACTCTGGTTTGATATATTGAATTATTTTCATGTTTCAACCCTGTTTTGCCTTCTTTATTTACTGCATTATTTGTTAAAAGTTTTTAAGCCGTCAAATGCAAAGCTGACAGAAAATGAATTGTGAAAGATTGTTGTTATTGCCTTTTGCTGTAATGCTGATATCTGCCAAAGCTATATGGATTCACTCCTACAATCTGTTCTTTTGATATCCTCTCTTTCCGCTGTCCCTTTTCTTTAATTTGGCTGGGAGACGTAGGAATTGCTTAACAAGATCAATTGAAGTGCTAATTATATTTCTGTAGTTTCTGGTCTCAGAATCGTTTCTGCATTATTTTTTCCTCTATGTGCCTGCTGCTATGCGAAGCTAGGGATCTGGCGGGGCTCCATATGTTAAATCTGCGCCGTTGGATCAAAATCCAACGGCCTAGATTTCAAGATTAAAATTTTTTTGGAGAAAGATTTTCTCTCTCTCCAAATCTGGGCCTTTGGATCAAAATCCAACGGCTCAGATTCTGTCTGGAGCCCCCGGTCCCATGAGGCTATGTGGTAATCTCAAGCTACAACCTCCTTTATCAGTTAAATGTATCAATGTAGCTTGTTAATTTGGATTATGTAGACCTGTGATGGCGTGAAACCTGCATATTAATGAGTTCAAGTTATAACCACCAGTAAGATGTTGGTTTATATTTTATAATCAAAAAGCTATCCGCATAGTGAAATATGAAGCGTTTTGCTTTCTTCTTTCTATTTCAGTTCAAAGGATAAGAAACTCACTTGATAAGAAGACACCTTTATATTTGGACATTGTTTTTCCAGTTTTTGGTATGGTAGGTTCTATCATCCTTCGAACTTTATTCTCAACTCTTTTAGAGCTTAATCAATGATGATCCATCAAGTGAAAACAAGTCACATAAAAATGAAAAGGGTGTTCAAATTATATGTCCCCAAGGGACGTGACTTGGTGGTGTAGGGCTCAGAATCTCACCTTGAGGTTCTGGGTTCAAATTCAGGGAGTGCGTTTCTTGTAAAAACCTGGGATAGTCGGGGGTTTTACCTGCTCTGCTTAAGCCCCAAAAGGGTAGTTTGGCGGTGTGGTTTCTAAAGATTTCTAAAAAAAAAAAAAAGTGTTCAAAATATCTTCCTCTTTATTATGAAATAATAATAACCATGTAGCCTTTGCATGTTTTGAGTCATAGTTAACATGAGTACATTCGTTCTGTTTTTAACCATTGAAATGCTACGGTGCGACCGTGCCTTGTGAAGTAGCTTTTATGTGGAACGAGTAATATGAAGCTTGGGTCTTTAAATCCTCTAATCGGGTCAATGCTAAGAGGAAATTTCCCACCGTTTGGTGAACATTTGTGTGTTGACTAAGAATATCACATGAATCAAATGGAAAGCCCTACGCTGAGAGTAGTTACTGATTATGCCACATTGATGTTGATTCCAATGTGGAAGTCATCACTGTTTTACCAGTTTCGGTGGTGGCTTTGAGGAATTAGGATGCCAATAGATAAATATAATTTATGGAGCTCATGTTTAATAAATATTTTTTTTTTAAATCGTTAAAAATCTCACCGTCAAATCATTTCTTCCGAGCTTAAGCGGAGTGGGTAAAATTAGACCCGGCCAAGATTTCGGAACCGAACCAGTTGGAATCGGATTGTTCCGGTTCCAACCGGTTCCGGAACCGAAACCGTATCTTGACCGGTTCGGTTAGAGTAGGAACCCTAACCGAACCGGTTGGAACCGCTGTAATTGAACGGTTCCAGCGGTAACCTTACGGTTCCAACGGTTCCGGTTGAAACCGGTTGGAACCAAATTCATGTTAGAGGGCTATGCTTTTTTTAGATATTTGTCTCTATCTGTTAACCTGAGGATGACTTGCTTATATTTCTTGTGGCTGAACATTCTTTTTTTTTCCTATTTTTATTTTTATCTTGTTCCATGTGTGATCTTCTGTTATATGAAGCTTAGTGTTTTAGCATATAAACATTTCTCTTTTGCTTTTCATAGTACCAAAAGTTGGTGACTATGCTGTTCCATTGTTTTTTACATACTTGCTTAATCATCTTTCTGTGATGGCTATTTTT